>JZKD02S1529530.1:87604-104645 GCA_000966675.3 Picea glauca
ACCCCATGAAGTATTTACACCCCAGAAGTATGTACACTCTTCCACGCGGGGGAGTGCAGAGAGGGGGTACCCCCTCTGCAGGGTCCGGGGGGGCTATCCCCCCGGCTGGGGAGTCTGGGGGCAAGCGGCCCCCCAGCGGGGGTTCGGGGGTGAAGCCCCCAAAGAAAAAATTGCCTTGTAAAAGTATATTGTAATTTCATTTTAAATATGGACCGTTCATTATAAGGTCATATATCTAACGGTAGAGATTATGTTAGGGTTTTTTTCCCTAGAAGGCAACCCTCTTTTATGAGGGAAATGTATTGCAGCTATGGATGATGGTGAATGTTGTATTATGAGAGAGGAGACTGTGAGAGAAAGAAGAGGAAGTTACAACAGGTTTTGCTGTAGGTTGTATCCCTTCATTTGCTGGATAATAATAAAGGAAGGACCTGGCAATTTCTCTGGTGGACGTAGCCCACACTGGGTGAACCACGTAAATCTATGTCTCTCTTGTATTGTGTGTCTTCTATGTTTTGTTTCTGCATTTGTTTTATTTTATTGCTCTGTGGTCCTATTTTTATAACAAGTCTCAACTCACGCACACATGGCTATTCCAAAATCACATATGGGCGTAATAATACCACCCTCTCTAGGAAAAACCTATAAAGAATAGACCCAAATGTGAATATCCTAATTGCATCACCACACATCGGTCCAATTGCACCACCATATAGGTGCGCATCACTCGTGCCCATGAAAACTAATCCCCATCCAAAACACTCTCTACGATAGAAATATGTGAGCCTAAAATCCATTGGGTTCTAATGACCCATATATCTGCACCACCGTGGCCCCTACTACATCTGTCAACAAGGATTCAATGGCCAGCAACTGCATAGACCCCCCAGTCAATGGATCCTCAATCAAAAAATGATGAAGACCCATATCATACACTCTCTCTCCCATAGGTATGCATGGATAGGAATGTAACTTAGTGCCCTTGAATGAGAGCCTAGTAAACAAATACAAATCTACCTTTGCCAAAAATTGGACTTCTTGTCTATGAACCATGAAGGTCTGTGGGTTGGGCCTCCACATCCCAATCATAAATCACATAAAATCCTCATGTGACCTCATCGAGGGATAGTAAAAAATGTTCAACAAACCAACACAAGCCAACTACTTCCAAGCGAGAGAGCTTAAGCCAAAAAGGAATATTAAATTAATATTTCTTAGAACATAAAGTATGGATAATTATTTTATCCTGAGTCCTAAAGAAGGGGACAAGTGTATCAGAGAAACTTCCAACATGACAAGTGTCAAGTTGGAGACATGCATACTTATTGTTGAGACTTAGTGTCATTTGGGGATCTTACCATTTTTCCTTGGACCAGAGAACAATTATTGGGGGGGGAATACATTCCATCAGTCAGGGAGCTATCCTAATACCTTCCTATCACTATACATGAACCTATATTCATGGCCATTTTTCCTCTTGGTGTAACTGTCATCTTGGGAGTGAGATTGAAGAGGTGGGTTGTTAGGCCTGTGAGCAATTCTCTAAGTGAGAGAATTGCTGGGGATCGATTTCCTAAAGGTGCTAAACTACAACTACAGTTCTCTGAGACTTTCGGTCCAACCTGTTGCTGAAGCCCTCGAAGGGAGGTGGAGTAGTTGAAGGACTATTGAGAAGAGAAAGGGCACACTTCATTGGGTGGGAAAGGCATGTGGGGAATGAGAGGCTGTAGGCTGTCGGTTGAGTGAGCACCTGAGATTAAGTCTTTCTTATTGACCGTGAACCCTTAGCCTAGTTAGGAACCCCTTATTCGGGTGGAGTCTAGTCCCATCTCGGGGGTGACTCACTGTTGAGAGTGATGAACAGTGTAGTCTAAGGCTAGGAGGTTTGTGGACAGTCTGCACGCAGTTGGTGACATTCTTACCAACATAAGTATCGATTATGTGATGAATTTACATGCTGCATTGTCATTTATGTCTTAATTTATGGGTTTTATGGCATGTGTGAGCATATCTGTCTGTATGTTTAAGGGTATACCCCTATGTATGTTGCATGTCTGTGATTACTATTAATACATCCTGAAAATTGTATATTTACAGAATGCAGTTGTTTGTTTATGTTTTATATGTGAAGCTTCCGCTAGAGCATTTTATATATATGTTTAATTGCATGTAGTTCAATATGTATCTATTCATGTGTGTGTATATACGTATTAAAAAAAATAAAAAATATTTGACATACCTCAGTTGGATACTGGGTTGTTACCTTATGTTTTCAGAGCTAAGTTAAGCATCTGAGTAGTGACGTTCCACAGCCTGTTGGTGGCCGGGGAGGTACGTTATAGTATGGTATCAGAGCGTCAATTTTCAAAACTGAGCCTGAATGGGCCAAACAAGTCGAATGGACACACGTTTACAGTATGGTATCAATTACAGTATGATATACAATATATTTGTGTTCATGGAAATCGAATCACCGCGCGAAAGAATAATATGTAGGGATGCACGCGCTAAACTTAGCATTGCGCGGAGTGCATACACATAGTAAGGGTGCACTTGGTGTGTGCGGTATGGTAAGGCACAATGAAGTTTGATTGGTGTGCACACATTATGAGTATGAGTTGTATCGCTACAGTACATGCAAGTGATTGTGCGCGGTAGCGACAGAGTATTTGATGGGGCATACAGATTATTCGATGGGGCATACAGAGTATTGCATGTGGTGAGGCATATTGAAATTTAGCATGGTGCCATATATAGAGAGAAATACATGTGGAATATCCAAGTGTGATACAGAAACAATGCGCAGTGGTCGTTGGTGTGCAACGCAAAAGTAGTACGCACAAGTTATTGGCGCGATGAAGAGGAAATGTATAGCAGATATTGGTGCGCAAAAGCATGAAATAACCTTATAAATTTGCTTTTCATAATAAATAAAGGTACACAAGTTGAATTTTATGTGCACAAAATCGTCTGAAAGGATAATTAAGACAACGAACCTGAGTTTAATAGAAAATTTACATAGTATTCAAAGAAAGAGGAATACACAACTGCATTGAAGTATTATTTAAAATGAGTCAAGTGAGTGAGATGAATTCTGAGTTTTATTCAGACAGTTGAAAGTGAAATATAAGTTACAAGAAGACACATAATATTAAAGGAAACAAGATTCATATCACCATTAGTTGGAATCTTGTCCTAAGCAGTAC
This sequence comes from Picea glauca, assembly GCA_000966675.3. NCBI lineage: Eukaryota > Viridiplantae > Streptophyta > Pinopsida > Pinales > Pinaceae > Picea > Picea glauca. The sequence continues at coordinate 90,811 of JZKD02S1529530.1, forward strand.
AAAATCCGCTACTGCGCTTATATATTCCTTTAAAATCTGAAATTACAAAAGGGGATGATTCAAAATAGTAGTTTCCCTATTTAAAGAAACTGTACAAGAATAGGTCTATCATCTAGGGAGATTCCTTACCTCTGCTACCGTTTGTCCAAAAATCACTGAAATACACTCAATTGTATTTGAGGGCTCATTTAATCTTATCTAGCTCCTCTTTAAAACAATCTAACCAGGCCGATTGATTCTCTCCAACACTTTCAGCCGCTTCAGTGATGGGTTCTTTCTTCTGTTGCTTGCTTAATTTCTTCTTAGCAACTAGTCTGTTGATAACCATATCTCTCATGATTAGATTTAGCCTGATTTCCAATCTAGAATCAGTAACAGGTACTGTGTGAAATTTAGTCGCCAGTATTTGTGCGACTACCTTTTCCTTCGTACTTGCAGGAAAATTTAACATGTTTCCCGAATAGCCAGTCTCATTGGATTTAATTGGGTCCATATACCTCAGTTGTGTGGGAACCGAAATACTTTTGCAGAGATGCAAAGCTCAAACCAGTTTGGAGACTTCTCGCTAATGGATAAGATGATGCTTCCATACCGGAGAGTTGGTTATTATAGAGCCCCAATCATGAATCACTGGAAAAATTGCACACAAGTACGATGGTTGCCATGCTCGACTAAGCCATGTCAAATTATTAAACTTTTTGAGTTCGTTACATGGAGACGTTCACCTAACTTCAAAAAACTATGATGTATCGAGCGAATGAGACAGAGTGATCTAACTAGCCATCACCCATCCCATGAATGGTGGATTTGATAGATTGAAGCATGTGACATCAGAACTTATGCAAAAGTGGTTTCGGAAAACATCCTTTTGCCCGATGTATCTCTGCACGATGATGTAGTTCTTTCTAAGTTCTCAAAACTTGGGTCCTGTCGAAGAATCATCATGGTGGCAACACCAAGAAATCAAAAAAGATAATTCTGATATATTTATTGAACCAAAATAGTTCATATTTCTCATGGATTGTGGATTTAGTTAACCTAATAAGTTTTAATGGTTGCACATTTTGCAGAATTAACAACAACTAGATTAGATCAAATCAGTACTGAATCCATAGGAATGGAAGAGACATAGAGAAATTACAGTCAACAAGATGAGATCAGAGGGATGAATGCCCATATGGACATTGAAGGAACAAACTCCAATGGACATGGAGAGGAAATGGATGAAAACTTAAATATGGTAGAGACCATTAAAAATTTGCAAAAGTATGTCCAAAGCCATAAAGCTGATAATGAAAGGCTTATGATAGCCAAAGAGCAGTAGGATGACTTCAACATGAAGTTATTGCAAAGTTTGAACAAAATAGAAAAGAAATTGGAAAAAGAAAGTGACTCAAGCAAATCTGGAAGTCACAAACCTTCGAATGAGAAAAAGAAATCAAGAAATGTTAGCAAACACCACCATCACTCCCCGAAGCATTCCAATAAAAGAGTAGGTAGCAACACAATTCCATCCCCTGTTAGACAGTGTAAGAGGTCTGGGGTGGATGAACTATGAGGAGAAATGAACAAAATCAAACCTCCTACATTTGATGGTGAGAACAAGAAGGATGAAGATGCAGAAACATGGTTGTTGGGCATGAGAAAGTATTTTCAATTACACAATTATTCTTCTCATGCAGAGGGTATAATTTCCATATATCAACTCAAAGGAATGGCATCCATGTGGTGGGATCAAATTGTGTAGGTACAACACATTAAAGAGAAGAGCGTTACTTGGAGGGAATTTAAGAGGTATTTTGAGAAGAAATACTTGACTATGAGATATTATGACAAGAAAATGAAAGAGTTGTTTGAACTCAATCTTGGAAGCATGGCCATAGATGAATATGAAAGAAGATTCCTAGAACTGTTGAAGTACGTCTCCTTCATCAAGGATGAGACAGTTAAAATTCAAAGGTATTTGAGTGGATTTCCAGCATTCATCAGTGAAAAAATACAGTATGATGATCCCAAGACATTGGAAGAGACCATAAGGCGAGCTAAATGTCTATATGATTAGCATAAAGCAAGGCCAACTTTCCAAAAAGCTTGGGAAGACAAAAATAAGTTCAAGGTGGATCAGAGGAAGAAAGGATTTAAACCACCATTCTTCAGAAATAGTCCATAGGGACCACAAACTCCTAAAGAGCCCAAAATGATAGAGGCAGAAGTCCAAAGGCCAAGGCAATCACCTATTCAATGTTGGGGTTGTAAAGGAGATCATAGATTCAGAGATTGTCCTCACAGAGGTGAAAAAGGAAGGATTTTTTATAATGTACAGCAAGCTGAAAAAGTGGAGGAAATGGGCAGAAATGTGCCAAGGATCTATGGAGCCTTGGATAACAAGAAAGCATAATATTAGTCACACATGATTGAAGTGGAAGGTATGATTAACAACCAAATCATTGCTATTTTAATTGATTCAAGAGCTAGTTATAGTTATATAGATCCTAAGATGGTAGAAAATTTACAATTGCCAGGAAGAAAGCATGGAAAATATTGGTTGGTACAGTTGGCTATAGGAGCCAAAAGAAAGGTTAATGAGATGGTTAAGACATGTCTTATGGACATGAACATATTGAGAACCAAAGAAGATTTGAACAACTTACCTTTAGGTTCCTATGACTGTCTAATTGGGATGGATTGGTTGGACCCACATCATGCTCTATTGGATTGTCATAAAAAATCATTCACTTGCTTGGATGAAGAAGGGAACCAAAGGAAAGTGCAGGGAATTCCCAGGGCAGTAACCGTTAGAGAAATTTCTACATTGCAGCTGAAGAAATGTTATAGAAGATGATGTCAAATATTTTTAGCTCATATGGAGGAGACACCTAAAGACAAGGTGCCAAATTTGGAGGATTATGCAGTCCTGAAAGAGTTTGAAGATGTATTCAAGGAGGTACCAGGACTACTCGCAAAGAGATACATTGATTTTTCTATAAATCTGACACCGGGAGCAGCTCCCGTGTCAAAGACTCCTTACAGAATGAGTATGCCAGAATTGAAAGAGTTGCAAATGTAGCTTGAATAACTTCTGAAGAAGGGGTATATACATCCAAGTGTGACACCTTGGGGTGCCCCAGTCTTGTTTGTGAAAAAGAAAGATGGAACGTTAATATTGTGCATTGATTTCAGACAGTTGGATAAAGTGAATTTCAAGAACAAGTATCCTCTACCAAGGATCAATGATCTTTTTGATCAATTGAAGGATGCAAAGATAGATCTCAGATCGGGATATCATCAGGTAAGAATTAAAGAAGAATATATCAACAAGACCGTCTTTAGGACAAGGTATGGTCATTATGAGTTCATAGTGGTGCCATTTGGGTTGTCAAATGCACTAGCTATTTTCATGTGCTTAATGAATGGTGTTTTCCGAGAATATTTAGACAAGTTTGTCATTGTCTTTCTAGATGAAATTCTTATATAATCTAAGTCAGAGGAAGAACATGAACATCATTTGAAGATGGTGTTGCAAGTATTAAGGGAGCATCAATTGTATTCCAAATTGAGAAAGTGCTCATTTTATCAGAAACAAATTCATTATTTGGGGCATATCATCTTAAAAGATGTGATAGTAGTGGACCCTGAGAAGATAGAAGCCATTAGAGAATGGTCAACACCAAATAATGTGAAAGAGGTCAAATCCTTCATGGGCCTTGTAGGTTACTACAAGATATTCATTGAAGGATTCAGAAAGATAACACACCCAATCACTTCCTTGCAAAGAAAGGGTATGAAGTTTTAGTGGACGTCAGGCTGTGAAAGGAGTTTCCAACATTTGAAACAATTATTGACAAGTGCTCCAATACTAAGGATTGCAAACACAAATGAAGATTTCATTGTATGCACAGATGCATGTAATGAAGGACTTGGTGGAGTCCTCAGTCAAAATGGATTTGTGATATGTTATGAATCAAGGAAGTTGAAAGAGCATGAAAGAAACTATGCCACTCATGATTTGGAGTTTGAAGCCATAGTACATGCCCTGAGGAAATGGAGACACTACCTCATGGGAAAAAGGTTTGAGATAAGAACAAACCATAATGGTTTGAAATATTTATTTGATCAACCAAATATAAATGCTAGGCAAAGTAGATGGTTAGAATTTTTAAGCTAATATGACTTTGATATAAATCATATCAAGGGGAAAGAAAATAAAGTGGTTGATGCACTCAGTAGGAGGGTGCATGAACTACGTGCTATAGCCATCAACATGTATCAGACTGATGTTAAAATCAAAATTTTGGAGGCTGCAAATACAGATATGCAATACAAAGAATTGATAGCAAAATTATAGCAAGGTAAGACACCACAACAGATGGATATTTATAAGTTGGGAGTAGATGGAATAATTCTGCACAAGAACAAAATTTTTGTACCAAATTCCCAGGACTTGAAACATATAATTTTGCATGAGATTCATATTTTTCCTTATGCAGGGCACCCTGGATATTAGAAAACCATAGAAGCGGTCAAGAGCCAATACTTTTGGCTAGGTATGAAGAGAGAGATAGCAGAATACATCGCAAGATGTATGGAATGCCAGAAAGTTAAAGCAAAACATAGGCACCCAATAGGATTGCTGCAACCTTTGCCCATTATTGAATGGAAGTGGGAAGTGGTGACAATCCATTTTATTATGGGATTGCCTAGAACATGCAAGCTACATGATTCGATTAGGGTGGTGGTGGACATGATTACAAAAGATTCCCATTTTATTCCACTAAAAACTACTCACAAGGCAGCAAATGTCGCTGATATTTTCATGAAGGAAGTGGCACGATTGCACGGAATTCCTAAAATGATTGTGTCTGATAGAGACCTGAAATTCACCTCGAATTGCTGGAAAGGATTATTCAAAGGATTTGGGATGAATCTGAACTTTAGTACATATTACCATCCTGAGTCTGATGGACAGACAGAGAGGGTGAATAGAGTGATAGAAGATATGTTGAGAATGTATGTAATGGATAAACCATCCAAATGGGAAGACTACCCACATTTAGTAGAATTCGCTTACAACAATGGGTATTAGACATCATTGAAGATGAGCCTGCTATCCCTAGCTTTTAGGGATAACTAGGAGATCATGTCTCAAGGCCCACAGGTCCTAGACATGGATTACTGAGAGCAGGATTGACCTAAGCATGGCCCTGGTGGGCCCTCCTTTTATTCATTCATCATCTTTTGTCTTGTTAGAAACAACAACATCCATCACCATCGGCTTGATCCTGCATCAGAAGAGGTTCTTGCTCCATGAGGTAATTGGTCCAGGTATCATGGTATGTGTCACTTTTGATCATTGAAACCTTTAAATATATGCATCTGATACCTTTTATCTCTAAAAAATTCTTGGATATTACATTAGCCCACTTGACCATGCTTGGGGAAATTGACAGGGTGCCCTAGCAAGCCTATGCCCATAGGTCTTGGTTTTCCACTGGGGGAATTTCTGAAAATCCATCGTCTGCTCCCATCATAGCACCACTGTTTCATCTTATCTCCCGCTCATTTATCCCATTCCCCTTGTCCGGCATTGGGTTGACCTATTTGCAGGATTGCACCTTATCTCATGGGAAGAAGGGGCTAAAGTCCCAGAAGGTAAAAGGAACTGGTAAAAGACAAAATCCTAGAAATAAAACCTCAAGATGCTTCACCTAGGGATCCCCGAGAAGGCAGTAAAAATCCTCTCAGCAAGAAACAAAAGGGACTTGGAAAATAAAAAAACAAGACTTAGTTAGAGGATAGGGGGTCTCATCACGAGCTAGCCTATTAGGTCCATGGGTAGCTAACAGTATGACATTGCCACCATCTGGTTACCACGCTAGGGCAGTGACCTTTGGTTGCATGGCCAAGGTAAAGGGGGTCTCATCACAAGACAACCTTCTCATCTCTGTGAAAGTACTTGTGGGCAACGCTTTCACCTCTGGTCACCATGCCAAGGCAGTGTCCCCTAGTTAGTGCTTGAACAAAAAAAGAAAATAAAAGAATAAAACAAGAATAAAAAGAATAAAGGAAAGAATGGGCTTGGAAAAAATACATCCATGACAGGTACATCTCGCCTTCTACAAAGGCACCCACAGGTAACACTTATGCATCCTTGGCCCTCACTGCATCCACATGTTTGGGCATCCCCTAACCACATTACCTCACTTACATGGCTTGGATGAGATCTTTCTGGAAACTCTCCTTTTCTTGTGGACACTAGCCCAATAGGATGCCTTGTCCTTTTCTCCAATCTTGTATTGCGGTTTTTTGTAATGTCTTTGAGCTATTGACTGATGTATTAGGGGTTTTATGCATATGTTTAATAATATTGATGATGATATGTGATTTACATTGCTATGATCCTTGTGACTGATGATCCCGAGGGCATAACTTTTGATGTCGAGGACCATGCCCGATGGACAGGTACCATTTGGACCAATACACATGGGGAGATGACTAGTTCAGACGTCCATGGGGCTGAAGAACCCACCAGATGGGTGCTGAGACCCCATCAGAGGGAAGATATAGGACCGATCTTGATCAGGGGTTTTTCACCTAAGAGGAAGAGGACGTTCCACTAGAGACACTCTGGTAGGACTAGACCTAGGGGGAGTGACCCCTTTTCAGTGGAATTCTAGCCTTCAAAGGCTTAGGACATCCCCATCTTCACCATGACATCATCCAACTTCATGGATGCTTTTGGACTCATACTGGGTAGCAGTGGAATGTGTGGCATGTTGGAGAGGCCCCTTGGGGGCTAATGTTTTGCTCTTGAATGTCTCATTTTCCATAGAAAGGGCTAGCGCCTCCCTTGAAGGGGATTTTACTCTCTTTTCTGCTTAATTAGGGTTTTTACTTAGCATTTAATGTAAAAACAGTATGATTTTGACATTATGGCATTGTCGACCTTTTTATGACCTAAAAAGTAAAATTAGGTCATTGATACAGTATATATTAAGGATTTTGATCCTCATTTTATCATCACAACTTACTCACTCATTAGTGAGGTATGATTTTTTGCACCCTATTTGGGTTATTGGCTGATTTAAGGAAGGCACACTTGTTGAAGGAACATATTTTTGGCATTCTATGATGTTTTTCTTCAAGGAAGGTGTTACAACTAGGGTTTGCATGGTTATTTTTGATGAATTGTAAGTATTTTTTCTGCAAAACTTCTTAAATTAATGGTTGTAGTCTTATTTTCTTGCATGTATTTATAATTTGCTGAATTAAAACCCTAGGTGATAAGCACACAAGTAGGTCCTTGTCTCATGTCCCCTGATAGAAAATATTTTAGCCATTGAAGAAGAAGAAGAGAGCCTAGCCATAGATACACTCCTTTTTCTTCCTCCCTTTAGCTAGCCGTACCATTTTGACTTCAAGAGGAAGAGGACGTCCCAAGCCTAGGTCATCTACACCTAGGGCCGTTTTCTTTTAGGGTTTGATGAAAGAGCCTTTCCTTAGCAACACTCTCCCTCTTTAATCCCTCTTGTCTTGACTTTGTATTTCATTTGAGCTAGCTTTTTGTTGGGGAGGAGGAGAGAGCACGAGGCCTTGATTTAGTAACACCAGAGTGAGCCTCTCTCCCTTAGGGTTATGATTTTGAAGCCCTGCTTTAGTAGCACTTCAAAACTTATCCCTCTAGTCCTTTAAAATATCACCCCCTTCAACTCTTGCGTCCTTCACTTATGATCCATTAAACCCTAAGGCACTGATCTAAGTCTTCCAACATTGAAGTAAGAACTTGATCTAAACACTCCCAAAACTTTTCAATTGAAACCCTAACTACACTAAACCTAGCTCTAGCTAACTTACTAACCCTAGATGCTGACGTCATCCTTGGTTATTACATCTTTATTGCAGCAATGTTTCATATTGTGAGCAATTGAATGGTAGTTAAAGGAATTAATTGAGTTAAGTATCGATTTGTTGCATTGAATGCCATATCGTTCTCGTATTTATTGGTGAAGTGACATTTACTTTTACTACTATTTTGTAAACATTAACTTCGTCAACATTTACTTTTAAATTTATTATATTGAACATCAAATAGTCTCTATATGAAGTACTAACCCATTGAATAGCTTTCACATATCAATTTGATGTTGTTTTATTAGAGGCAGGTACCCTTATTTGGGTTTTACTTTATTATTGGTTGTTTAGCTAGGAACATCTGATTGGTGGTGATCTGTGAAGGAGGAAACTTGTCATTGTATAATTATCCTTTAGCCTCTTTAAAACCCCAGGTCACCGGGGACGTCTCTGCTTGGCCTCACCTCCCTAAAGAGAAAGAACCATCCCATCATGGTGACATTGGGTGGGATAGGTTCATGTTACGCCAGTTTGACTCTCTACTTTGTAGCCTATTCTCCTATCTGCAAACTATGTGATAACATTTTGGCGCCGTCGTCGGGGAACACTGAGTCAATTCTCCTCAGACTAAAAATATTTTTGGTAAGCCTTGCCTCAGAACCTTATCTTACAAGCTTACCTAGCAACTCCACTAGGGTGTTTTCCCTATTTCTTTGATAGTTTCAAGAAAACTATCTGGCGACTCCACTGATGATGAAGCCAACAATGACTTCACAATGGGATCCTGGGAACTACAAGCCTTTAGACATGAGTAAAATCCCAGGGTACCCTCAACAAATTCCCTTTGAATATATAAATTTGGTTCCTAGATTCTCTGGTGGTGATAGAGAAAGAGTTGACTATCACATGAGAAATTTCTGGAATTTCTTCCTATCCTACCCGGTCGATGATTATGCTAAAGATGTGGTCATGAAACTTTTCTTTGCCACACTTTGTTACAATGCCAAATAATGGTATGTGTTGGCGAGGAAAGTCACTCCTGGATTGCAGCAGGAGCAGAGCCCGATGCCCATCAGTTTATGTCATGATTTGTGTATGATAGGGGTGATCGAATGGAAGTAAACTCGAATGATATAGTTTAAACTCCAAAACTAGGCCAGGCATGCATGGGCAAGTGAGGTCTTAGATATACTCTGGACATTGATTTGTAGTAAGGTTGAGTAGGAGGAATACTTGTATCAGAGAGATGCAAAGGTATGTTGTCAAAATTAGGTTTCTAACAGATTGTAGGAGAAGGCATTTGAACGCAAGATCTTCTTACATTCAAACGTAGAAAACTAGAGAATACAAGAGTGCCACAATAAATCCTTTATCATAACACAACTGCAATAATTCATGTGAATCAGTCAATCATGAACTCCCTTAGTATGAGATGAAAACTAGATGGAATAAGGAAATTGTCTTTCATTAAACAAGAAATCTTACATACATATGCATAACCAAAAAGCTAGACTGTTTGTTAAAACATTACAATTGGGAGGTTCGCTCTACCATCGATGGCTTGAAAAATATCAAAACTAAGTATATATATAATCCTAAACAATTTCCCAATAGAGGCCTACTGGAATTTCGGGACGAGGAGTCTCTTCAATCAAATTTGGCCTACACTCCTCTGTCATACGCCACCTTAATTCTGCATGGCTCATGCCAGGGGGTAGTTGAGCCCTTAAATCCTGAATTAGCGTGTGCAGGCTTCCCTGGCGAGTCGAGGACTCGGCATGGCTTCCATGAAAAGAACCAGTACATAAGACCATCTTGGGCAGGCTTTCGGCTGGGACACCCATACTTTGCAATTAACGAGTGAGGGGAGGTTTCAACCACCCTCTTTCTTCTTCGTTCATTCCCCGCAGGTACCAGGATTTAGGGTACGTCGAATCGGGGTCTGGAACACAGTGCCTCCTTTCTGGAACTCAATTCGGTGCTTTTGGCCTCCCTTTTGTACAACACTTTCAACTTTCTCGAGTGACCATGGGCTGTGACCTTACGCCTATTTTCCAGAGTTCTTTCGCATTTCGGGGTTCGTGGATAGGAAAGAGCGGGTCTTCTTTCCTAGAAATCACGATGGGTGAAATGTCGAGAGGTCCTAACGGTCACCACGCATTCCCCCACTGATCTGACGGTTCTGAATTGATTCGTAAATACTGCGGGCCCTGGTCTAAGACGTCTTCAATGCTTCGCGCTTCAGGAATATGAGAGAGTTGTTCCTTACGCCTTGAAATCGCAATGGCTGAAATGTTGGGAGGACCTAATCACACACCATGTGTTCATCCAGGATGAACGGCTAAGATCACTTTCGGTGCTTTGGGGGATGTCTCGTTGAATGATAAACATGAGCGCCCCTCCTTTAGGCCTGCTCCTTTGTGACCGGGTGCCAAAACCATGAGCCTAATCCTCGGTGTTTTCGGCGTTTCGAGATTCGAGGTTTAGAGAGGTGAAATGACGAGGTGTGATTACCCCTCGAACTCCCGAATGCCGACGTGACACGGATGTGCACTGTGAATTATTTAGATGAATGACCCAGATAGTACTCGCTATTATAAAACGGGCTCCCCCCATTTACAGACTCGCTTGATGTGACCTGGTGCTAGGACCGTGGGCTTGCCTCCAAAGGTGCTTTCGGCGTTTCGCCGATCGACGATTTCAGTTGTAAAGAATGGGAGGCTCCTTGTCTCCCAAAACACCGATCCCCGATACACCGACTAACTGTCACTTGTATCAACTGGATCGGACGACCCAGATTTGTCTTGAACTATTGGCACTATCCTTCGTGCTAAATCCCGGGCAACTTGGCAGTCCCGAAATATCGATGCATGTCGATCCGTTTTGTAGGTGGATCTCAGCTGCTGACATCAAAACTTCGCCTGCTCGCTTGACTTGTGATCGGAAAATATATTCTCCCGCGTTGCGCTGGGGAGCTTCCCGTGCAACCTGCAGGCCTAGGTATTTTTTGAGCCCAAGAAAAATAATGTCGCTAACATTAGGCTCCATGGGGGATAGAGTCGTCCCTGTGATGCTCTAAGAACTCATTCTGCAGTTTCAGTGCCTTGCTATTGGGCTATGGAGTCACTTACTAAGCCGAAAATATACAAACAAAAAATGAACAAAGAACTAAAGGACAATATTTACAAACAAAGGAGTCGTCTAAGGCTCAAACAAAACATTTCTTCAGAAAATGCCCATTTACTGGGCTGTTGAAAACCTCTTCACCCTCCAGATCGTGCAACTGGTACGTGTTGTTTGAGAAGGTCTCAGAGATTTTGAAGGGGCTGATCCAGAGGGCGTCAAACTTTCTATGTTTTCCCTTATCCTATTTGGGTGCATCCCACTTAAGTACCAAATCCCCGACTTCGAACTCCTTCTTCCTGAACTTCCTGTCAAAAACCTGTTTGACCCTTTGTTGATGACTATGAGTCGTGTCCCTCACCTGTTCCCTGATTTGTTGTACTTCTACTATCTGATGAATCCTTCTGATCATATGATCCGACTCTCCTTCATAATCTTGAAAGAACTTTTCCATAGGTAAGGCGAGCTGAGTGGGAAAAACCGCCTCTGCTCTGTAAACCAGCTGAAAAGGTGAGGTGCCCAGGGATTTCTTCGTTGTCACTCGATTATCCCATAAAGAAAATTTCAACTTCGAATCCCAGGCCCTTTTGTTGTCCTCCAATAGTATTTTGATGATCCTTATCAGGCCCTTGTTGGAGGATTCTGCTAAACCATTGCCCTGGGGATAGTAGGGGGTGGAGTGAATTAGCGAGATATGGAACTGCTCACAGAATTTAATGAGAGGCTCAGATTTGAAAGAAGCAGAATTATCAGTGACAATCCTACTGGGACAGCCAAATCTGGCCATGATATCCTCCAGGAAGCTGATAATTACTTTGTGGGATGTACTTCTAGTGGGGGAAGCTTCTATCCACTTGGTGAAATAATATGTTGCAGTCAGGATCCATCTGTGCTGGCCACTTGAGGGAGGATGAATTTCCCCGATAAATTCTAACCCCCATTGTTGAAAAGGTGTTGAAGATATCATAGGATTCAGTGGTAATGGCCCAAGCTGATGTTTCCCTGAGAACTTTTGGCATTTGACGCAAGACCTGATTTCTCTGCTGACATCAACGAATAAAGTGGGCCAGTAATACCTATCCCTGAGGGTTTTGTGAGCTGTGGTCTTCCAGAAATGATGCCCCCCGCAAAGGCCTCTATGGAAATCAAATATAACTTTCTGGGCTTCTGGTGGGTTCAGACACCTCAGCAACACTCCTAGAGGGTCTTTCCAGTACAAGATTTTCCCAATGAGGCAATATCTGACCGCCTTGAGCTTTAAAGATCTTGCCTTAATTTTACACATTCCATCTGGGGGCTTCAACTCCTGCAGAAAGTATAAAATGTCATGATACCAGGCACCTTCTATTAATGATAAGCCGTCCTGAGAGCATTGGCTGGGCAACTCATCTTGCTGAATTCCTAGGCAAGTATTGATTAAACTAACTCCCAATGCTTCACAATTGGATTCATCTAGTAGCTTGGATAAACCTTGCCCCTTAACCAACTTGGTGGGATTTATTTCCAAGTCAAATTCCAGGATTCTAGCTATCCATATACCTCTTCTCCCATCTATATCGGGCTGCACAAGGATGTCCTTCACAGAAGCTGAAGGAACGTATGCGGTTACCTTTGAGTGCAAGACATAGACTCTGAAAGCTTTGAGAGCTTTCACTAAGGCATAGGCTTGCTTCTCCATGATTTCATACCTGATCTCTGCATCTCTTAATGCCCTGCTAAAGAAAGCAATGGGTTTCTCCCGTCCTTCCTCATTTTTCTACAATAACATTGTTGCTACCATATCGAAGGAAGCAAAAGAAAAAACTAGGAAAGGTTTGGAATAATAAGGACTAATCAACATAGGAACCTCAATTATTTCCCTCTTTATTTGGACAAAAGATTCCCTGGGTTCAGCGGTCCATTTCACTTCATTTCCCTTTCTGAGCATGGCCATGATGTGTTTTACCAGTTCAGCAAAATTTGAGATGAATATCCTCAGGAAAATAATATATCCTAAAAAGGCCTGGACCTCCTTTTTAGATCTGGGAATTGACAGGGTTTGAATCACCTCCACTATGTTGGGATCAATCCTCACTCCTTCCACTGATACTATATGGCCTAACAGCTTTCCCTCCATCATAGAAAATAAGGATTTCTTGGGATTTAGGGAGAGACCAAACCTTCAACACTTCAAGAAAACTTTCCTTAAGTGATGGAAGTGCTCTTTATCAGACCTGGAGAAGACTGTGATTTCGTCTAGATAGATCACTAAAAATTGGTATTTCTCCCCGATGAAGGCTATATCCATGGCTCGCTGAAATGTTGCTCCTGCATTCATAAGTCCAAAAGGCATTTTGGCGTACATGAATGTGCCCCAAGGAGTGGTGAAGGTTGTCTTTTCCCTGTCCTCAGGCATGACCAATATCTGATTATAGCCAGAAAACCCATCAATCATGGATATCCTGGATGCACCAGTTACCTTCTGCAGTATGTGCTCCATCTTAGGTAGGGGGTAATTGTCTTTCTTTGAGCTCCTGTTCAGGTTCCTGAAATCGACACAAAGCCTGATTTCTCCACTTTTCTTCTGTTGATACTGAGAGGGGGGTGAATCAGTATCAGTACAATTTAAAAAAAAATTAACTTATACTTAAACCATTCAATTATATCCAATGAGAAATGAACAATAGTATAAGAGTTACACCAATACACCACAATACAACATGCACAATATATGAGAAATTATCAATAGTTTTTGTTCAAGGGAAGTAAAGACTTCCAAAGGTAGCTACAGCTTCCAAATGTAAAGGGAGGGATAAACCTCCAAGAGGAAGATACAATCCTCCAATATCAAGAGATATTTGAACTCTCTATCCTTTCCCCTTCCT
>JZKD02S1529530.1:108742-121400 GCA_000966675.3 Picea glauca
TATCCATTCATGGGTGTTGTATATGCATGTGCATTTTCCTTCATGTCCAAATACCTTTATCAATCTTGCGGTCCAAAACCCATGACTAGGGTTGACTTCAATGACAACAATCAATATTCCAACATCTTCCTCACAGTAACCGAATTGGCCACCTGTTCATAATATCTCAAGGGGACAATGATTTGGGCATCTAACAATTTCTTCACTTCTTTCTCCATGATAGGTAGCAACATGGGATTTATCTGTCTTAGCTTATGCCTAAATGGCCTAGCTTCTTCCTTCAATGGGATCTTATGTTCAATGATGGATGTGTCATATGTCTTAAGGTCCTCATATGACCATGCAAACACATTAGAAAACTCTCTCATCAATTCAGTATATTCGACCCTCTGTTCTCTGGTCAAACTGCTTGATAATTTGGAAAACCTAGGCTCCTCTTGTGTGTCAATGTTGCATTTGGCTGTATCATCATATTCATTTAAAACCTTACCCTTTATTGCCACATCATTCCCATCGAACAGTCTTTCCAAAGGGACTAGTCCTCTCGGGATGTGATTGCTAGGCAGATGAATAATCTGGTGATTAGCAATTTCATTTAAAAACACCTCAGGGTGAGGGTCACCTTCCGGGTCAGGATCCTGATCAATGTGCAACGCAGAAAATTCATCAACAGATTGGAGAAATTTTTCGATCTCCTGGTCGTCTTCGAATACCTTCCAATGCTTGACATTGTCCGGTACATAGGGCCTATATCTTATTTCAACGTCACATTTGACCATAAGCGGTAAAGGAACTTTGAGCAAACTAGCTGAGACAACTAAAGAATCAACTAAAGTATTCTCCCCCCTTGGAATGAAAGAAATGTTAAAGGCCAAGAAGAAATTGTCAATCAGGTCCCATACCTCATTTATGTAATTCCTGAGCCAGGGATTATTAGGACGATAAGCATTTCTGACTTGCTGGATAATCAACTCAGCATCCCCAAATATTGCTATTTCTTTAATTCCCATTTCCTTTGCGACCCTCATACCCAGAACAAGAGATTCATACTCTGCCACATTGTTGGTGGTTTCAAATTCCAGCTTGTATGACAGGGATATGGCCTCTTGACAAGGTGATATGAAAACCACCCCAGTGCGAGTGCCTTCGCTAGAAGAAGCTCCGTCGAAAAACATCTTCCAAACAGAGGTGGTTGGAGGAGGTATCTCCTGATTAAGAATGGGCTTCTTTCTGATCTGTAAAGGGACCTCAGGAGTTTCAGTGATCTGCAACAAACTAGACCCTAAATCGGTGTCAAGTGCAAAGATGGGGTGATTAGTGGGGTTTGCTGGACTTCCCTGTACAACCTCCTGTGTTCCCCTCCAAAGACTGGGATGGTGGCATATGTGAGATCCATCTATAATGTTCCTCCCATTCTTTTAATCCAAGACCGGGACAGTAGCATGCCAAATTTGGGGGGAACGTCAGCTACCACAATATCCATGACCACACTCTTCATGGGCAGCTGAAACAAAGAAACCACCAGGTCTTTGATGACTCCTACACACTGCACTCTTATTGAATCGAAAGAGTACAAGTCATGATAGGCCTTTGTCACTTCCAGTCCCAGTTCTTTCATGACTACCTTGGGCATAAGGTTATGGGAAGCTCTTGAATCCATGAGAAAATTATGCAACACTTTATCATGTATGTTCAGGGAGGTGTAGAAGGGAGGGGATGAATCATCTCTGTCTTCCACCATGGGACCTAGGATGACAGCTGGTTTCTCATCTTGGAGATTTATTGAGTCAGTGGAAGGCTGGGGGAGCTCAGATTGTAGTAGCTTGGAGAGGGACCTTTCGAAATCTTCGTTTTTAACTAGTTCAGATAGGGGTACAGGGATTCTAATCTTCTGAATTTCATGCTCAAAATTGAAGGAAGGAATAGGCTTAGGAGCTTCCCTTACCTCAGTGATAGGTTCCTTGGCTGCTGGAGAAGCACTCTTAGTTTTCTTTTCTTTAGTAGTGGTCGCAGCAGCTTTAGTTGGACTTTCCGCTATGGGGGGATGATCCTGGTTCTCAAAATTCTCTTCTTTCTTCTTTGACCTGAGATTATATCTGTTAGGAGTATTGTTGGCTTTTCCCCTCTACTCAACTCGTTGATTTGAGTGCCGATAAGGGATTCTTCATATGCAGCTTGAGTTAAATGAGGAAATGGGGAAGTATCCTCTATGCAATGGATCTTCGGGTCGATTTCATCCGCATCCTCCCCTTCCTCATGAGAAACTAGGTTATCCTAGAGAGGGGCTGAATCCTCTGATCATCTCTATCTCTGCTCCTTTGTTCCCTAGGAAAATCCCGTGGCACATTGTTATTAGGCTTCCTGAAACCTCTACTCTCTGTATTCTGGGGATTTTTGTACATGGGCTTCCCCTCTAACTCCCACCTTTCCATTCAGGCAGAAAGCGATTTTAGCATTCTAGCTGTCTCATCTGTCTGAAGGGGCAGGGGAGAGGAATTGGATGGGGAAGCTTCAGGCCTCTGCCTGGATATGTTTCTACCAACAATGTTCCTGAGTCGGTCAACAACCAATATGTTAGATTCTATCTCCACGGCTGCTTCTTCCATGTGGGCCAAAGTAGCGGCTCTCCTTTCCCTGAGCAGGAGGCAGAAATTAGGATCAAAAGCACTGGCATAAGTGATCTTTGCAGAGGCTTCTGAGGGTTTGATCTCAGCAGGGATTTTATTGTACATTTTATTGAACCTCTTGGAGAAGTCAGAGATAGACTCTCCTTCTTTTCTCTTCAAAGACCCAAACTCTGTCATGTAATACATGAAGTCTTTTTTATCTCCCCATTGTCTCAAAAAGGCATTATCCAAAGCCTCAATCCCATTAATAGATCCAGGAGGCAGGGCCTTGAACCATTTTCTAGCCTCACCTTGAAGACTATGGACAAAAATCCTCATCCACACGTCTGCATGCATGATAACATTATCATTTGTAAAACTGTAAAAGGGTTATAGGTGTTCTTATGCAGTTATGTCCCCCTCACCTGTAAACTTGGGCAGCTGCTTGAGGTAACCATCTGCTGGGAGGGCATTGAGAGGCTGAGGTAGCATGAGGGGAGCATACCTAGTAGCTATAATGACCTCCATTCTTGTCATAGGGGGATTTGCTCCTGCCATAGGGATATTGTGTGGAGGAGAACTCAGAGGAGAAGGAGCTCGAAAAGGGGATACTAGGGATGAGCTTCTAAGGGGAGTGGGAAACAATAGGGGATTTAGGGAGAAGGCTAGTGAGCTTAAGTCAGTTAATGTTTCCCTTTGTGCAAAAGCGGCTACAATAACAAGAGGATGAGCGATAAATCTAGGAGTGGGGAAATCTTCTGTGGTCCTGGGTCTACACCAGGGTACAGTTTCAGGGGAGAGGGGAGTGACAAGGATTTCTCCCTCCAATCCTAGACTAGGGGGGGAAATGTCAATAGGAACACTCCCGAAATTCAGGAAGCGGGAAACTTCAGAAAGCGGTCTGCTAGGAAATTGAGGAGGAGAAAATGGAGTTCTTACAGAAGGAGATGGTGGATTACCTGGTTCGGTGGTGGCAACTTGTCCTTCATAGATCTTTCCTTTTCTGAGAACCACCTCCCGATCAGTTTCAAGTGTAGCTAGAGGAAGTTGTGGATGGGACCACGTGTGTCTGCCTATGAAATCCATAATTGACACGGCAGGTTCACCACAGTGGAGTCATCACAATGGAGTCGCCAGGTGCACAGTAGCAATCTTCAAAGGATCTGATACTCGATGCACCTTCAGAATCAAAGGTTCAATGTCGTTCAATCTCGGGGAAAATTTTCAACTTCGTCCTCGGCAACGACGCCAGAAATGTTGGCGACGGAAGTCACTCCTGGATTGCAGCAGGAGCAGAGCCCGATGCCCATCAGTTTATGTCATGATTTGTGTATGATAGGGGTGATCGAATTGAAGTAAACTCGGACGATATAGTTTCAACTCCGAAACTAGGCCAGGCATGCATGGGCAAGTGAGGTCTTAGATATACTCCGTACAGTGAGTTGTAGTAAGGGTGAGTAGGAGGAAGACTTGTATCAGAGAGATGAAAAGGTCTGTTGTCAACATCAGGTTCCTAACAGACTATAGGAGAAGGCATTTGAACGCAAGATCTTCTTACATTCAAACGCAGAAAACCAGAGAATACAAGAGTGCCATAATAAATCCTTTATCATAACACAACTGCAATAATTCATGTGAATCAGTCAATCATGAACTCCCTCAGTATGAGATGAAAACTAGATGGAATAAGGAAACTGTCTTTCATTAAACAAGAAATCTTACATACAGATGCATAACCAGAAAGCTAGAGTGTCTGTTAAAACATTACAATTGGGAGCTTCGCTCTACCATCGATAGCTTGAAAAATATAAAAAATAAGTATATATATACTCCTAAACAATCTCCCAACAGAGGCCTACTGGACTTTCGGGACGAGGAGTCTCTTCAATCAAATCTGGCCTACACTCCTCTGTCATACGCCACCTTAATTATGAATGGCTCGTGCCAGGGGGTAGCTGAGCCCTTAAATGTTGAATTAGCGTGTGCAGGCTTCCTTGGCGAGTCGAGGACTCGGCATGGCTTCCATGAAAAGAACCAATACAGAAGACCATCTTGGGCAGGCTTTCGGCCAGGACACCCATACTTTGCAATTAACGAGTGAGGGGACGTTTCAACCAACCTCTTTCTTCTTCATTCATTCCCAGTAGGTACCGAGATTTAGGTTATGTCGAATCGGGGTTTGGAACACAGTGCCCCCTTTCTGAAACTCAATTCGGCACTTTTGGCCTCCCTTTTTTACAACACTTTCTACTTTCTCGAGTGACCACAGGTCATGACCTACGCCTATTTTTCAGAGTGCTTTCGGTGTTTCGGGGTTCGTGGATAGGAAAGAGTGGGTCTTCTTTCTTCAAAATCACGATGGGAGAAATGCCGGGAGGTCCTAACGGTCGCCACACATTCCCCCACTGATATGACGGTTCTGAATTGATTCGGAAATAATGCAAGCCTGGATCTAAGACGTATTCGATGCTTCGCACTTCGGGAATATGAGAGAGTTGTTCCTTATGCCTTGAAATCGCGATGGGCGAAATGCCGAGAGGACCTAATCGCACACCATGTGTTCATCCAGGATGAACAACTAACATCACTTTCGGCGCTTTGGGGCCCATATCGTCGAATGATAAACATGAGCGCCCCTCCTTTAGGCCTTCTCCTTTGTGATCAGGCGCCAAAACCATGACCCTAATCCTGGGTGTTTTCGGTGTTTCAAGATTCGAGGTTTCGAGAGGTGAAATGATGAGGTATGCTTACCCCTCGAACTCCTGAATGTCGATGTGACACGGATGTGCACCGCGCATCCTTTAGATGAACATACCAGATAGTACTCGCTATTATAAAAGGGGCTCCCCCCATTTATAGGCTCGCTTGATGTGACCTGGTGCTAGGACCGTGGGCTCGGCTGCAAAGGTGCTTTCGGCATTTCGCCGATCGGCGATTTCATTTGTAAAGAATGGGAGGCTCCTTATCTCCCAAAACACTGATCCATGATATGCCGACTGACTGTCACCTGTCTCAACTAGATCAGATGACCCAGATTTGTCTTGAACTATTGGTGCTATCCTTCGTGCTAAATCCCGGGCAACTTGGCAGCCCTGAAATCCCGATGCACATCGATCCATTTTGTAGGTGGATCTCGGCCGTTGACATCATAACTTCACCTGCTCGCTTGACTTGTGATCGGAAAAGAGATTCTCCCGTGTTGCGCTGGGGCGCTTCCCATGCAACCTGCAGGCCTGGGTATTTTTTGAGCCCAAGACAAATAATGTCGCTAACAGTATGATAACCTCCCTAAGGCCAGCATCACGACTATGGAGAAATTTCATAAAGTTTTTCTCGAGAGATGGGGTATCCAGTAAGAAGACATCCCAGTACTATTAGAAGAACTCAAGCACATAAGACAAGCTGAGGATGAAACTGTCAGATACTTCCAGATTAGATTTGAGAACATGCTATATCAGATTCCTGAGAGTCATCATCCCGAGGAGAGATACCTAGTCCATTTATTTACTCGTGTACGTTTTGGATATCTGAGTATCCCTCTTGATAAAATAACCCCAAGGATGCTCGATGAAGCTTACTACATGGCTGCAGTGATTGAAGAGAATATCTCCTCGTTTGATATAGGATGCCTCTTCACCTTCAGTACTCTCAATGGAGAGAATTTTTTTACCCTTGAGAGCTTCATCATTGATCTCCAAGAAGAAGGGGAACAAACCACAAATCGACGAGGGATTTCTGAATAAATAGTTGAGGAGACGGAACCCAATAACGAAGTATCAACATGCCCTCTTACTCTTGATGAAGTGATTCATAAGCCTTCTCCACCTGCACAAAAACAAGATGATAAAGTTAGTTTCTTTCCTTTTCAGGATTTTGATGACACATTATTCCGTGATTCAGACAGTGATGGAGAAATCAAATCCCTGAATGAAGAGCATCTTCCTTGTTGCATGACCAAAGAAGAAAGGGCTACTCATGAGGATGAGACAGTAATTCATGTTAAATATACCCAAGTCCTCGAAGCTCCTACACAAGAATAAAAAGTAAGTTACCCTCCTCTCCAAGATTTCGATGATTTTCTACTTTATGATTTGGGAAAAGAAGAGGAAATGGGTGAGCTTTTCAATGTTTTGAACCCTCCATGTTATGATACTGATACTGATATAGTTGATTTTGATGAGTTCATACATGTTGGGAGACTTAGGTGGGATGCATTTGGTTATGATATGGATCCTATCTATGACATAAAGAGTCATCTCCAAGTGTTTCCTTTTCAATTATCACAACAAGCTCTTGACCAATGGCAATAAGGAGGTGAGATTTTTACCAATGCTCCCCAAAAACCCAAGCTTGACCAAGTACAATGTTTGCCTGATTGTTTTCAGTCTTACCTTGAGTCGTTTGATGAGTACTCCTCTGAGCACTTAGATTTACCCCATGAATATGACAATCAACCACCACTATGCTCGGATTTTGATAGGAGTAAAAACATTGTTTGCCTAAAGAAGGATTCTCATGACCTTTTTCTCCATCTATCTGTTATTACTTTGCCTTGTTGTCTCATTAAAGGTATAGTTGGGAAGTATGTCTTTTACATTAAGTTTCCTCTGAGGAAAATCTTAGAATGCAAGGGTTGGCTGAAAACTATGAGTTTGGGTCTATCTTCTCAGTGTTTTAACTTTCCCTTGAGATTTTTCCAGTTCTCTGCTAGATCTTTGTCGATTCCTTCCAGAGCTCTAGAGTGCGAAGATGTCCTAGGTAGATAGTTTACCAACCATCAGAGTCAATTTTCTGAACCTTGGACTTTTTATGATCCCTTCCAGAGGTGGATTGAGTGCTTTCCTCAGATATGGACTTGGCAAGATTTTATCCCTCCCACCCCCCTCCATGAGTTAGACTTTATGATTTCCGATGATATGATGTATATTCTAACCCATGTCATTTTTGTGCTTGATTTATCATTGTTTTGGTTTATGATGAAGCACAAAGGAAGGTATTGTGGGACATTGATGGATTGGCTTCAATGGTTGTTTAAATACACCAACATCCAACAAACAGGTAAGTAGAGGTAAGTAGGCATTTTTTCATTCATGTATTATATCATTTGCATTGCATCTTAGTTTGATTTTATATTCAGACTTATTGATTGTTTTCCTTCAGTCTATATCTATATATACATGTATGCTGGGGTGGAATTACCACCCCAATTTTGTTACTGATACTTCTATCGATATTGAGAAGGTATGTAGGTTATGACAGAGATATTGAGGTTCTCGTGTGCTCTACGGTGAGCACATGTCCCCGAGTTGGAGCCAGATGCTATCCACACTTTTTAGGGATAACTAGGAGATCATGTCTCGAGGCCCATAGGTCCAAGACATGGAGTACTGAGAGTAGGATTGACCTGAGCATGGCCCTGGAGGGCCCGCCTTTTCTTCAATCATCATCTTTTGTCTTGTCAGCAACAATAGAATCCATTACCATTGGCTTGACTACATCAGAAGAGGTTCTTGCTCCATGAGGTAATTGGCCCAGGTATCATGGTATGTGTCACTTTTGATCATTGAAACCTTTAAATATATGCATCTGATTCCTTTTATCTCTAACAACTAATTGGATCTTACATTAGCCCACTTGACCCTGCTTGGGGAAATTAACAAGGTGCCCTAGCAAGCCTGTGCACATAGGTCTTGGTTTTCCACTGGGGGAATTTCTAAAAAGACATCGTTCACTCCCATCATAGCACCACTATTTCATCTTATCTCCCACTCATTTATCCCATTCCCCTTGTCTGGGCATTGGGTTTAATTATTTGTAGGATTACACCTTATCTCGTGGGAAGAAGGGGCTAAAGGCCCAGAAGGTAAAAGAAACCGGTAAAAGACAAAAGCCTAGAAATAAAACCTCGAGATGCTTCGCCCAGGGATCCCCAAGAAGGCAGTAAAAATCATATCAGCAAGAAAAAATAGGGACCCAGAAAATAACAAAACAAGACCTAGTCAGAGGATAGGGGGTCTCATCACGAGCCAACCTATTAGGTCCATGGGTAGCTAACAGTATGACATTTCCACCATCTGGTTACCACGCTAGGGCAGTGACCTTTGGTTGCATGGCCAAGGGAAAGGGGGTATCATCACGAGCCAACCTTCTCATATCTCTAAAAGTACTTGTGGGTAACACTGTCATCTCTGGTCACCATGCCAAGGCAGTGTCCCCTGATTAGTTCTTGAACAAAAAAAGAAAATAAAAGAATTAAACAAGAACAAAAAGAATAAAGGAAAGAATGGGCTTGGAAAAAATGCGTCTATGACAGGTACATCTCGTCTTATACAAAGTCACCCACAGGTAACACTTATGCATCCTTGGCCCTTACTACACCCACATGTTTGGACATCCCCTAACCACATCACCTCACTTACATGGCTTGGATGAGATATTTCTGGAAACTCTCCTTTTCTTGTGGACACTAGACCAATAGGATGCCTTGTCCTTTTCTCCAATCTTGTATTGCAAGTTTTTGTAATGTCTTTGAGCTATTGAATGATGTATTAGGGGTTTTATGCATATGTTTAATAATATTGATGATGAGAAGTGATTTACATTTCTATGATCCCTGTGACTGATGAGCCCATGAAGGGTGTATCTTTTGATGTGCAGAACCATGCCCGACGAGCAAGTACCATTTGGATCAGTACACATGGGGGTATGACTAGTTCAGACCTCCATGGGGATAAAGAGCCCACCATATGGATGCTGAGACCCCATCAGAGGGTAGAGACAGAACATAGCTTGATCAGGGGTTTTTCACCTGAGAGGAAGAGGACATTCCACCAAAGACACTTCAACAGGACTAGACCTAGGGGGAGTGACCCCTTTTCAGTGGAACGTTAGCCTTGGAAGGCTTAGGACGTCCCCATCTTCACCATGGCATCATCCAACTTCATAGATGCTTTTGGAGGCAGACTGGGTAGTAGTGGAACGTGTGGAATTTTGGAGAGGCCCCTAGGGGGCTAACGTTTTTCTCCCGGACATCTCATTTTCCCTAGAAAGGGCTAGCGCCTCCCTTGAAGGGGATTTTACTCTCTTTTCTTATTAATTAGGGTTTTTACTTAGCATTTAATGTAAAAACAGTATGATTTTAACATTATGGCCTTGTCAGCCTTTTTATGACCTAAAAAGTAAAATTAGGTCATTGATACAGTATATATTAAGGATTTTGATCCTCATTTTATCATCACAACTTACTCACTCATTAGTGAGGTCTAATTTTTTGCACCCTATTTGGGATATTGGTTGATTTAAGGAAGGTGCACTTGTTGAAGGAAGAGATTTTTGGCATTCTATGGTGTTTTTCTTGAAGGAAGGTGTTAGAACTATTGGCAAATGTTTAACAGATAGCATATGCTTGTCATTGATGGCAAGTACAACAGTGGAGATGGCAGGATAAGAAGGATAAAATCCCTTAGGGATTCGGACGTGAAAGCTCAGGAGGAACAGCATTGAAGAAAACACGCGCAACAAAGATCAAGATACAGGAGTTTGCAGAGGAGAAGGAAGACAGAGATCCAGTGACCGTTGGATCCCATTCAAATTTCCCGAAAGGCCGACAGCCGTCAGATCTGCAGAAGCTGCGAGGGAGATAAGCCATCAGGAGATCGAAGTTCTCAAGGTTGTGAGAACCGGGACATTGAAAGTCTCGATATCCCGACATAATCGGGACCATCCATTTGGAAGGATGTGTGGCAGGGATCGGGCGCCACCGGGAGAAGCTCGACAGGAGGCTTCATCGGAGAATCAGGAATTGGAGTTTCACGAGTCCCGTGAACCATTACAACAGAAACCCTGAAATCGCGATGAAAGAAATCCCGACTAAACCTGAACCGTCAGATCAACATGTGATCTAGACCATCGATCCAACTCATGACAGCAGACCACGTTAGCTAGGGACACGTGGCACAACCAGGGAATGACAGGTGTCAGGAAGATTCAACACTTCAGGCACATGTAAGTCACGAATTAGAGTGACATGTGGTTGTATTTAACACGTGTCAAAACCACATGTGACATCAGTAGAGTATCGCGGATCGGGACTTTGAAATGACAAAGTCACTTGACATCAGGAATGTCGATTTCGCGATGAGCGATTTCGCGATTTAATCACAGCCGCTGAATAAAGATCGCATCTGGACCGTTGATTCAAGTCTGTATCGGAGTTTCGCGGATCGCGAATTCGAGAGGCAAAGAACTCATTGCATCAAGAATGTCGATTTCGCGATATGCGAAATCGCGAAATGATCTGAGCCGTAGGATCAAGTGTTGATTAGGACCGTTGATCACAACCCATATCAAAGTTTCGGGGATCGCAAATTCATGAGACAAAGAACACAATGCAACGAGAATCTCGATTTCGCGATATGCAAAATCGTGAGTGAATCTGGACTGTCAGATCCATAAATGATCAGGACCGTAGATGTAACTCCATATCAGAGTTTCAGGGATCGCGAATTCAAAAGGGAAAGAACTCAATACTAATTTCGTGATGTGCAATATCACGATCCAATCGTGGCCGTTGAAACAAGTTCATATCTGGACCATTGGTTCAACTCCCTGTCGGAGTTTTGTGAATCGCAATATGGAGAGACATAAGGTTGTGGTCACAGCCCTTGGTCACGGGAAGAAAAGGAGTCAGTCCGGATAAGCTCCACATCGGAGTTTCGGGGATCGGGATTTGTAATTGACTAAAACTATGAACACCAAGAGTGTCGAAATCGTGATATATGAAATCTTAATTGGATCTGAACCGTTTGATCAAGTATTGATCACAGGTCTACTGTTGCATGCAACCGTAAAACTACCAGAAATCACTGATGGTTTCAGCCAGAGGACTAGAAGACACTTGGGAAAACGGCCAGAGAAGATGAAGAGTTACGATGAAGATCATACAAAGCACTTGAGAGGTGTAGAAGATTGGTGCAGTTGGAGCATGCAGAGGAATGGAGAACATTGCATGCACAAAGTGAACAGAAGATATAAATACAGAGTACGGAGAAGAGAAGTTGTTGTTGTTGTTGCTGTTGGAGGTTGTTGTGATTGTTGCTTGTAAAGGTGATTCAGGTGTGAAGAAGGATTAGAGAGCAGCAGATGAGTAGCACAGAAGAGGAACTGTTCAGAGAATGGAAATGGCACACAGAGCATAAAAAGAAGAAGACCAGACAACACAAGTGATATGTGCAAAAAGGCAGTGTGGAAGAAAGAGCAATGAGATGCATCAGAACAACGATAAGTCAGGTAACCACTGTTGATCATTATATCACTGTAATAAGTTTCAGATTTATATTTCAGGGTGGTTAGGAGGTGTTAGGGAGGACTGTTGTCCTCAGAGGTTCAAGTAGGTGCTTGAACACACAGAGTTGGTGCTTCCTTCTAGTTGGTGCTAGAAAAAAAAACCAGGGAGTTGGTGCTTCCTTCTAGTGGGTGCTAGAGAAAATAGAGAGTTGGTGCTCTCAGCAAGTTGCAGCTTTCTAAACAGAGGTTGTAGCCTCATTATGAGTTGGTTCTCATATGTATTATATTGTAAAGAATGTAACCATTACTTATCATATAAAATAAAAGAGGTTTTTACCCTGCATGGGTTTCCTCAGGAAATATCTGTCTCTGTGTTTCTCATATATGTGAATGATGCTGAAAGTGCCATTGTTCATTTCCCTGCATTTTTGTGATTATCATTCAATATCGCTCTTAAGAGTTTAAAAGAACCATAATTGTTTAAGCACGGAAACAACTGATTCTCCCCCCCCCCTCTCATTTGTCCAACAATTGGTATCAGAGTTGGCCCCTTGTATCTAAGGGTAGATCCTAGAGCTTAAACATGTCAAGCCACGAGGGAAAGTCTACCAATAAGGCCCCTCTGTTCAATGGAACAAACTTTTCCTTCTATAAAGTTAGAATGAGAACCTACATAATGGCTTTAGGTGCAGATGTCTGGGATGTGGTAGAGACTGGTTATGTAAATCCAGTTGTGCTAGCTAATAAGGATGACAAACTAGAATTTA
>JZKD02S1529530.1:156293-166615 GCA_000966675.3 Picea glauca
GCATACAATGGAGTCTTTATTTGGGTCTGCAATCCTTAGTATTGGAGAACTTGTTAATAATTGTTTCAAGTGTTGGAAACTCTTTTCACAATCCAATGCCCACTAAAACTTCACATCCTTCTTTTGTAAGGAAGTGATTGGGTGTGCAATCTTTGAGAATCCTTTAATAAATCTCCTATAGTAGCCTACAAGGCCCATGAATGATCTGAGCTATGTCACATTCTTTGGCGCTGACCATTCTCTAATGACTTCTATATTCTCAGTAACCACTGCTATCCCATCCTATGAAATGATATGTCCCAAATAATGAATTTGCTTCTGATAAAATGAGCACTTGCTCAATTTGTCATACAACTGATGCTCCCTTAATACTTGTAATACCATCCTCAAGTGTTGTTCATGCTCTTCCTCTGACTTAGAATATATAAGAATGTCATCTAAAAATACAATGACAAACTTATCTAAGTATTCTCTGAAAATAACATTCATTAAACACATGAAGAAAGATGGTGCATTTGATAATCCAAAATTCAAAGGGCACCACTGTCAACTCATAATGACCATACCTTGTTCTGAAAGAGGTCTTGTTGATGTATTCTTCTTTAATTCTTACTTGATGATAACCGGACCTAAGATCAATCTTGGAGAATATTTTGCATCTTTCAACTGATCAAAGAGGTCATCAATCCTTGGCAAAGGATACTTATTCTTCACAGTTACCTTGTTCAACTACCTAAAGTCAATACAAAGTCTCAATGTCCCATCCTTTTTCTTTACAAATAAAACTAGGGCACCCCAAGGTGACACACTTGGGCATATATACCCCTTCTTCAAGAGCTCTTCAAGTTGCACTTGTAATTCCTTCAATTCTGGTGTACTCATCCTGTATGAAGTCTTGGATATTGGAGCTGCTCCAGACATCAAATATATGGAGAAATCAATGTCTCTTTTAGGGGGTAATCTTGGTATTTCCTTAAAAACATCTTCAAAATCTTTTAGGAATGCATAATCTTCAATATTTGACACCTTATCTTTAGGTGTCTCTTCCATACGTGATGCAAATATTTGACACCCTTTTCTATAACATTTCTTCAGTTGCAATGCTGAAATTTATCTGATGGTTACTGCCCTGGGAATTCCCTGCACTTTCCTTAGGTTTCCTTCCTCATCCAAGAAATTGAATTCCTCATTATGACAGTCTAGGATAACATGATGTTGGTCCAACCAATCCATCCCAATTAGAAAATCATAGGAACCTAAAGGAAAGATGTTCAAATCTGCCCTGGTGTTCAGTCCATTCATGTCCATAAGACATGGCTTAACCATCTCATTAAATTATCTTTTGGCTCCAGTAGCCAGCTGCACCAACCAATATTTTCCATGCTTTCTTCTTGGAAGATACAAACTTTCCACCATATTAGGATCTATATAACTATGAATAGATCATGAATCAATTAAAATAGAAATGGTTTGGTTGTTGATCATACCTTCCATTTCAATCATATGTGACTGATACTCTGCTTGCTTGTTGTCCAGACCTACATAGATCATTTTTACATTTCTTCCCATGTCCTCCATTATTTCATATTGTTGTACATTGTGAATAGTCCTCACTTTTTCACCTCTGTGAGGACAATCTCTAAACATATGATCTCCTTTACAACCCCAACATTGAATAGGTGGTTTCCTTGGCCTTTGACCCCCTATCTCAATCGTTCTACATTCTCTAGAAGTTTCATGTCCCTGAGGATTGATTCCGAATAATGGTGGCTTAGTTCCCTTCTTCCTTTGATCCATATTGAATTTCTTTTTTTCTTCCCAAGCTTTTTGGAAAGTTGGCCTTGCTTTCTGTTGATCATATAGGCATTTATCTCACCTTATGGTCTCCTCCAATGTTTTGGGATCATCATATTGTATTTTGTCACTGATGAATGATGGAAATCCACTCACATACATTTGAATCTTAACCGTCTCATCCTTGATGAAAGAAACATACTTCAACAGTTCTAAAAACCTTCTTTCATATTCATTTATGGTCATACTCCCAATCTTGAGTTCAAATAACTCTTTCATTTTCTTGTCATAGTATCTCTTAGTCAAGTATTTCTTCTCAAAATACTTCTTGAATTACCTCCAAGTAACACTTTTATCTTTAATGTGTTGCACCTACACAGGCTGATCCCACCACATGGATGCCTTTCCCTTGAGTCAATAGATGGACATTATTCCTTATGCATGAGATGAATAATCATGCAATTGAAAATACTTTCTCATGCCCAACAACCATGTCTCTGCATCTTCATCCTTTGTGTACTCACCATCAAATGTAGGAGGTTTGATTTTGTTCATTTCTCCTTATAGCTCATCCACCTCAGACCTCTTATGCTTCCTGACAGGGGATGGACTTGAGTTTATAGGTTCTCTCTTATTAGAATGCCTCGTGGAGTGACAGTGATGTTTTCTAACACTTCTTATTCTTCGTTTCTCATCAGGAGACCCGTGGCTTCCTGATTTTCTTGAGCCACTCTCCTTAGCCAATTTATTTTCTATTATATTCAATCTCTGCATTAACTTCATGTTGAATTCCTCTTGTTTATCCTTGGATATTAGAAGCCTTTCATTATCAACTTTATGGATTTGTACATCCTTCTGCAAATTTTTAATGGTCTCTACCATATTCATGTTTTCATCCCTTCCTTCTCCATGTCCATTGGAGTTTGTTCCTTCAATGCCCAAATGGACATCCATCCCTCTGATATCATCTTCCTGGATGTAATCCCCTTATGAATATTCCATTCATATGGACTCTTTGATGATCCTAATCTGATCTAGTTGGTGTTGACTCTACAAAATGTACAACCATCAAAACTTTGTCAGGTTATCTGACTCAACAATTTCATGAAAAATATGAACCATTCTGGTTCAATAATATATCAGAATTATTTCTTCTAATTTCCTGAACAATTGAATGCCCAGATCAATTTTATAGGTGAATATTTATATTCTACTATCCAACACCTTTCCAATGCCTTCTCCCATTCTCAATTCTGAGTCTTGAGCAGAAAGTTATGGTTATTTGAAAATTGCCCATTAATTTTTCTATTCACACTTCAACTTGGCACAACTCTATGTTGTAATTATGAATTTTCAAACCTACTCCATTGGGTTTTTTTTAGGATCTCAATTGGGTTTATTCATATACATATCTTGGACATTCTGTCCAAGTTTCACCTCTTTCTGGGTTCTGGGATGCTAGTTACAGTCTGCTGAAGTTCTAGGCCAATTCATGTTTTTGGTTTGGAATGACATAGGTACCTTCTTTTACATCTTTAGAATTTTTAACATGCCTAGAAATGTAATTCATATCTAGGAATGTATTATGTGGTTCAATAGATTTCCATTTACTGCTCATGTGCCTTAATATGATTCTAGAGCATAAATTTATGGCTCTTCGAAGTTAGTTGGGTCTTAAGATTTACCCTCCACTGTTTGTCCTGTAACATTCTCATAAAAGCTTCATTTGAC
Organism: Picea glauca; assembly: GCA_000966675.3. Taxonomy (NCBI): domain Eukaryota; kingdom Viridiplantae; phylum Streptophyta; class Pinopsida; order Pinales; family Pinaceae; genus Picea; species Picea glauca. The sequence goes on from JZKD02S1529530.1 coordinate 159,819, forward strand.
GAACAATTTACACCATTAGAAATCTCTCTCCGGGCTATTTTATTTGATATGCAGAGACAAAGTGAACCTTGGTACAGTCTATACACTCTGTTCTCATGGTTTTTGAGTAGCTAAAACGTTGTTAAGGACCTCAAAAACACACTGCAAAAAGATGGCATTCAAACAATATAAAATGTCACAGAAACTCGTTGGTTTTTTGTTGTTGTTCAACATCCAAATGAATTCGCATGCACAAATTTCAACCTGTAAACCCATATTTAGCATGCGCAACAACACCATAAGGTAATGCATGATCCACGCACCTATAACCATTGTGCATCACTTCTCTATCATGCCAATAATTGGCGCACACTACTTTTGTGTCGCATGCCAATATCCACCACACAAAATTTTGGTTCTTGCACTAATACCTGTTATGCACAATTTTGTTTGTGTAATGTGCCATTTTTGTGTCACAAGAGAATATTCCACATGCATTTTACTCTACGTGTTGCACCATTCCAAAGTTTAGTACGCCCCACCGCGCATCAGTACTCCACGCACATCATTCACTAAACTGTCGCGCGACACCATATACCCACATTGCATGTGCACCAACAAAATTCTCCTATGTTCTTTCAATATTGCACACACCACGCACACCATTAGTATGCATGTGCACACCGCACGTTCCAGTATTACGCATGCACCACTCAATCCGCACCACGCAATGCTAAATTTAGCGCACGCACCCACACATCGATATTTTTCTGTGCAATGCCAAAGTTTAGCGCGCGCGCCCACACGCTGATATTTTTCGACATATAACAAGATTTTCACTACGCATCATGCATTTTTAGTGCGCCCACCTATGCACATTCATTTTTATGCGCATCAATTCCTTGTGAATTCCTCTGCAGAAATTGGGGCTTTTTCCTAACTTTTTCCCCATTTTTACTGCAGACATTCTGCAACTATGAAATTTGTAAAATTTCACCCCGATAACACCCATTCAACCTTTGCAATAACAAATCTATGTGGGTTGACATTTATGGATCAAATTTTTCCCATAATCAATTCATGAATTGATAATTTTAATCAACTAATTTCTCTCCATATTTCATGGCTTCACTATAACTTCAAATTCGACCAATTCCNATCGAGATATATGAAAAACAATATATTGATCCAATTTAGATCAATAATTGGAAGGAACTTTTGGTCTTGTGGTATACTTGGAAGGTATTTCTTGTCTTGTTGTATAATTAGAAGACAAGTTTTGGAAGACACTTTTGGTATTTTTGTGTACTTGGAAGGACTTTCTTGTCTTGTTGTATAATAGTTGTAAGGGAACTTTTGGAAGGCACTTTTTGTATTTTGGTTTACTTTGAAGGAATTTCTTATCTTGTTGTATAATTGGAAGAATTTTTTTATAAATAACTTTTGGTCTTTTGGTGTATCTGGAAGGCATTTCTCGTCTTGTTCTATAATTGAAAGGGAACTTTTAGAAGGAACTTTTGGTCTTTTTGTTTGGAAGGTTGATCCAGATTATTTTGAGAAAGAAATGAAGGAAAAAATATAATAAGGAAATACACAAATATGTAATAGAGATAAAATAATATACAAAAGATATATCAATGTCGTTTAGGGCCTCAAAATGAACTCAAAAGTTTAGGACTTGAAAAACTATAAAAAATTGCCAAAATGGAAAATAGTTCTTTGAGCCAGTGGAATAGGTGGGTGGCCACCGATATCCATATGGATCAATCCTCCCTCATCAGGAATTAATGGTCTCCATTGTATTGAGTTCCTGTGGGAGATGGGGAATTGTTTGTTGAATGTGAACTTTGGTGACATTCTTGCCTTGCTGGAGAAGTTTCACTACTTTGCTTGTGGAATGTTGTCACAAACTTGATGTCGGAGGGGTTGGAACTTTTTAACCAGAATGATTTCATGAGATGACAGTATGAAGAAAGAAACTTTGTTCCTTCCTTAAATCTTGTCGACATGCTTCTGTTGGATAGAAGGGGATTGGACGAAGGCTGTAGTGGTCACAATTTCCTTATGTTCACCTTCTTCCCGAATTGTGAAGAAGATAAACTTTTTCATATGAGAGACGAATTTACTACATTGTTTTGTCGAAATAGTATTCTAAACTACCTCTTCTAGCTTATAGAGGTGATCCCCCAAAGTAACAATGACACTACAGGGTCAAGACTCATAAAAAACATGGCTCTTCCACATATATGGATGGACCAAAAGAACATCACAAACATCCAACAGGGAAATATCACACAATATGTCATCCTTGACGGTATTGATGCCATAGGAAAGGTGACAATGTTGGCTGACACGAATGTCTCATCCCTTGCAAAGAGACCTAATGTTGTATGGTTGCGGGTGTGGTGTTGTTGGAAATCTCAATTGTTTGACGACCTCTACTGAGATGAGGTTCTTTTGGCCTCTTCTATAAACAATGAAATGAAACGGTGTCTCCTTTAACCAAATCTATGAATGGAAAAGGTGATCCCCATATTTAGGATCTATTAGTTCTTTTGGTTGTATTTTTTTGGTTGCAATGGTGGTAGTGGGGTCTACGTCGATGATCTATCTCCTTACATTTTTTTTTGAATCAGATTTTGAATCATGGTTCAACTCTTTTTCTTTGATCTCGACCATAAATGAATGTTTTGAGTGACATTCATCAATGTTTTGCTAGGGTATTTTAAGGAAATCACATCACTTTCTAGTGTCCTTCTTCGTCTTTCCATTGCCCTTCTATTCCTGTGGCTTGGACTGGTTTTCTGGAGGCCGTTTTTTTGGGTTGCCTTTACCATACTTTGGTTGTTGCAGATTTGCAGACCTAGACCCTTGTTTGTTCTGGTGCTTAAATTTATTATTGATATTGACAACATATCGATAAGCAACTCCCAGTGATGAGATGTCCAGAAACTCCATTTTGGTTTGGATGTACCTATGTAGAGCCCCAAGATATTTCAAAACCAAATTTCTCCTAGAATATTTGATACCCATCTTGGTGCACAAGGTATGGAAGGTATTGGTGAACTTCGAAACTGCTTGGCCCCTCCTTTGACGCAGCATGGTCCGTCTCATGTACTGGTATTCATAGTTACCAACAGGGTAATATTGTTCCTTGACAACATCTACGAAATATTCCCAAGTGGGTTCAGCCTTGAACATTCTAGACTCTATGGAAATTTTCTTAAAGTAAGTTTCCCACCAATGTTTGACATACATGAGGGCCTTAAGGAGCGTGAAGGTGATATTTTCCCTATTGGAGAAAGTGTGCACAGAGAAATAACCTTCTATCAAATTTAACCATTTTTCTAGAGCGTCTGCATCTATCTAAATTTCAAATATGGAAATATCAAAATTAAATTGTACCTTGAAAGGAGTGGTTCCTCCAAAGTGGCTACTTTATTAATACACATCTACTATTATCGGTAGGTGTCGAAGGATTTGGGGAAACATTTCCATGATTTTGTCCCTCTGTCATGTGAGGGCTTCCTCCAACAAAATATTGATAGAATATTTTGTTCCAACATTTCTCATTTATTCTAGAATGGAAGGTTTCTTGGGCTATTTGTTCTGAAGAGAAAATAGCTCGATACCCAACTCTCTATACCCTTACCTCATCAGGGACATGCACTAAGAAACGATAAGGAGTAGCCTACTTTGATACCACTGATCCAGATTATTTTGAGAACAAAATGAAGGCGTAAATATAATAAGGAAATACACAGAGATGTAATGGAGATACAAGATTATAACAAAGATATACTAGAGATATAAAAATAAACACAGAGATACAATAATACACAATTTCTATTAATGAGAGGAATGCACATAACTGTAAAATACAAAGTGAATTAACTCGCTAAAATGGTGGGATCTTATCTCTGAGAAGAGACTTGATGGATACGCTTAGTATCAATAAGATGAATATGTTTACAATGATGCTCCAAAGGCCTTTCTAACATAAGGAAAAGCCAATCCCCTAACCCCGGAAGATGAAAGGCCAAAAGGTTTGTGGGCGCCAATGAGGGTAGTTGATATGTCAATTTCCCGAGGGCATAAATTTTGCATATGATCTATGTTTGGGGCATTTGATACCTCGTCGTAAAGGTATATCCAAGAAGTACAACTTATATTTGGAGTTAGGGTATATTTTTGGAATCCCTTGGCCACGCAAAATTCTAAAAAAACGTCATTTAGGGCCTCAAAATGGCCTTAGAAGTTTGAGACTCGAAAAACTATAAAAAACTACCAAAATGGAAAACTTTTCTTTGATCCAGTGGAATAGGTAGGTGGCCAATGATATCCATATGGATCAAAGGCATTTATTATCTTGTTGTATAATTGGAATACAATTTTTGGTAGGCACTTTTGGTACTTTCTTGTACTTGGAAGCATTTCTTGTCTCGTTATATAATGGAATTCAATTTTTGGAAGGAACGTTTGGTCTTTTGGTGTACTTGGAAGAAATTTCTTGTCTTGTTGTATAATTGGAAGGGAAAATTTGGAAGGAACGTTTGGTCTTTTGGTGTAAATTGAAGGCATTTATTGTCTTGTATAATTGGAAGGTAACTTTTAGAAGGAACGTTTTGTATTTTGGTGTATTTGGAAGGGATTTCTTGTCTTATTGTATAATTGGAAGGGAACTTTTGGAAGTCACTTTTCGTCTTTTGGTGTACTTGGAAGGCATTTCTTGTCTTGTTGTCTAACTGGAAAACAAGTTTTGGAAGGCATTTTTGGTATTTTAGTGTATTTGGAAGGAGTTTATTATCTTGTTGTATAATTGGAAGGGAATTTTTGTTCTTTTGGTGTACTTGAAAGGAATTTATTATCTTGTTGTATAATTGGAATGGAAATTTTGGAAGGAACTTTTGGTATTTTTTTTTAAGTTGAAGGAAAATTTTCTCTTTAAACATGGGGAAACTATGTAATTAAGGTAGAAAGTATTTGAGGAAACAAAAACTCATTGAACAATTAATTGAAAGAAGAGAAAAGATAAGGTTAGGTATGAAAAAACATAGGATTTCAATGAAGGCCAATCCAAACTCTAGAACAATAGATGTCATTGTTGTTTATCCTCCATCAACATAAGAAAATGGTCTGAGTTCACTAGATTCCAATCCAGTTCAAACCTATATTGAACCTCAAATGACTATTTCATCTAGATAAGTTGTTATGAGAAAGGGAATTATCTCCCACTCATCATCGCCCCAATTCCTAAATTGTTAGAAAGTCCATTTTCTTATTCTACTCATGTGCTTCTTCTAAATACAACACCTATTTGGAAATAATGCCTCTCACCAAATCATTTCTATAATGGTCTAATACATCTAGGGGTTTCAATAAGACATGTAGATTAAATATGGAAAAAATCCACTGCTCTCATCCCATTAAGCACCCCATTCATTTATCAGGGTGTCTCACTACTGGGAAACTCAAGGGAGTTGACTGCTAGGAAAACTACCAGGAAAACAACAACAATCACTTATTGAGATAGTGCAACTCACATAGAAGTTCACTCTTCAGGCTTGACAACCTAGATATTCAGTATTATGCTCCAAATATGCTCCAGGATTCACCTTCCGTCGTTTCTCAAGATTTGAAGCTCAACTATTTTGTTCTTTTCTTGTTGTTCATGAAAAACATGATTGTCTTAAACTGTTGTAACTCCCCATATGAATTTTATTTATTTGGATTACTTTATTGGATTACAATCTTCACCAAGTTGATTTTACTTGTCCTCCATGCTCCCAATAAGTATGGGATGTGACTTCTCACACCCACTCTCTTACATGCATTCAACGATTGGGTTTGGGGATAATTAATCAGAAAATCAGAAGGTTAATATACTAATAGTAATTTTAGGAAGTGGTTTGAGTTAATATAGATGGGTAATTTCCCCTTCAAACCCTCTTAGACACTCCTAGATGTTCCCCTCTCTTGTGGATTAATCATCCTCCATGTTTGTCCATATCCCCCAAAAATTGGCATCACATTTTATTATTAAAATTCAGAAATACAATTCACATGTACATCACTTGAACACAACTATACATTGTATCCACATTAATCATTAATTAAACTGGATATTATAGTGGGCATGTTTCATAAGTCATGTGTGCATTCCAATCATCCTATAAATTCCTAGGTTGTGAGAAAGGGAATTATCTCCCTCTCATCATTACTCCAATCATCCTACCACCATATTGGTATATGCACCATTTTATGTGTCACTTAGTGAAATATTCCAAAAAAACTCTTAGAGCATTATTTTCATGTGTTATGAGCATTATTTTCATTGTGTTATGAGCATCAAAATAGCCCAACCTACTTGTTCAAATAAAAATTGCATTAGGATCGTATCCAACATCTAACTTGGCCACACAATTAATCCTTATTATACCCATCATGAGGCATGGAATATAGCATTGGAATATAGTTTCAATGTTGACCATAACCATCAATTTCTTTTCAAAGTGTTCACTATCCCCGTGCAAAGTACAATTCATATTTGTAAGTAAAAAAATATTGATTGAAATTCATATATACACACAATTATTTTGTCTTACTTCTTGAGTATCTCTTTTAGCTATTTTGGAATCTCTCTCATCTTCAAGCTTGGAATACCAAGTCTTGTTGATGTATTGTGCATATTTTTCATTAACGTTGCATCCTTTTAGCATCCTTATAATTATTTTAGCATCCACATTAGTGTCTTTTTAACATCTCATTTTTTGTCATAATTCAATATTACCAGGGTCTCCTTATTGTATTAATAGCAT
>JZKD02S1529530.1:176165-188661 GCA_000966675.3 Picea glauca
CGTAAATTTAGTCCCTCAGGCCCGAAAAAGGAATAAAATTATACCTGAGGATACTCTTCTAAAGAATTGGAATTCGATAGAGTATTCCTTTGTTCGTACAGTTGACCGTCCAGACTGAAAAAGGGGTAAACTACCACCGGACAGATGTGACTTCAAATTTCAGTTTAACGAGCGTGAAAGGCCACAAGATCGCTTGACAATCTTTTCATGTTTAGAGGGTCTGAAAAGGGCTTAAAAGGAGACCCATTATGTTTTGGGAGTCCGGAGGGTAATATAAAGAGTGAAAAGAGACTGATGTGAATGAGGCTCAAACTCATATTCAGGAAAGACTATACAGACTCTCGAGCCTACAGTGTTGTTAGAAATGGCATGGACACCATAATGCAACCAGGAACTACCTAGGGAATCCATGTTTTGGCAAGCTCTACCACCAAGTTGTGACACTTCTAGAGCAGATATGACGGTTCCATGTCACAGCCGGATGGGATCGATCCTATATCATAAGAACAAAAAGCAACGAGATGCAGCAGTTGGGATGAAATCCTACCCTATATGCTCAAGTTGAATTTTGAAAACAATTTTTTTTTATGGACCGTCAATATATTTTATTTTTATTTTTTGAAACTCAATGAAAATCGTCCCAATACCTGATCAAATCCCTCCCATATAACTCCTGGACCACTCAAAATGGTTTTTGGTATAAAGAAAATGATAAAGGGGCCCAAAAAAAGTGACAAAAAGAGGCCAAAAAGTCTATAAATAGAAGCTGACAGCTCATTATCACCATTGCTGATTTGGAAATTGACTCTGGAGCTAAAAGACCCCCTTTGCCAAAGATCGTGATTCCAGGAGCTACAGTGGATGAAACAGACTTCGGCTTGGACCAAGTAAGTACAAACTCCCTTATTTTTCACTTCAATACTTCATTTATTTCATTTAAGTGTGTTTTGGGGGGGGGGGCGTCGACGTCAAAGAGGTCGGCCCTAGGCAAACGCGGGTTGTCTAGGGACAGCCCACGGGTACTCATGATTGTCACCTCTACAGGCCGTAGGTACCCCCCGCGTGGTGGAAATATTGGCTCAAACAAGTACTGAAGCCCTCCCTTTTTTATTTTGTTGTGTTGGCAGGATGTATGTTCAGTGGAGGGAGAGGGAGCATGAGGCCTCCAATGAGTTAGTGGCCGCAGATCCGAATGTTATGGCCGTACTGACGCAGTGTGTTTTAGTGAAATTCTTTTTGTGTTTGTTTGTGCGCGCGCAACCAAGGATGTTGAATTCCCTGGTTGACTATTGGCACCCAGATGCAGAGGATTTTATGATAGAGAGGAAATCCTGGGTGCCCACCACCGAGGATATTTATTTCTTGACTGGCCTCTCGAGGAGAGGGGAACCAGTCAACTTCCAGACTTTTCCTACGGGGCCGAGCAAAGTCTCGGAGTTGATCGAGGAGTATTGTGAAGCTGGGACCGATCAAATATCTTCCTCGGTACCCGTTAGTAGGATTACCAGCCTTTCTCTTCAGACTATTTTATCGCTCATTGGGTGGATTACCAGCTCCGCAGCCATGCATCAGGCTTCGCGCATACAGATGAACTGTGCAATCCAGTGCATGAATGCACAAATTTTTGATTGGAGTACCACACTACTAGCGAGCATGACAGGATAGTTGACAACTTGCAGACAACGGACACACAGGAACTTCGGGTTTGGGACCATCCTGTTTTCATTTTTCTTTGAGAGAGTTCCATGTTTTAGTCCTCAGCTGACAGTACGAGGACATCTGGCTACGTTCCCAGCAGTATGCAGATGGGAAGCGTTGCTTCCGCGACAGGGTGGCGGAAGGACCACAGAGGCCTTCAACGATGACTTTTTTTCTTGGCTATCCCGACAGATCCCGGCTATTGAGGACTACCCATATGCGGGGATTGACTTCTCCAAAGATCCAGCGATACCAGTGCCTCCTGGTGAGGAGCGAGGGGAGATGGGTAAGTCTCCACCTATAGTTTTTTTTGTTTGCATATGTAATTTTTTAATGTATTTTTCGATATATATATATATATATATCATGTTTTTGATATACCATAGTTTTTGATGGGTGAACGTTCATTGCATGCAGATGTGGGACCCGTGTGACCTGATGACTATGCACGGAACAGGCGTCGCCCACGACCAGAAGCCGTAGCTGCCGTCGCTGGAGGAGCAGCAGTAGCCGGGAACCTCCCAGCAGGAGAGGCCGAGAGAGTCCTGAGGCGGATTGAGCAGAACTTTACTGCGCTCACTCGCACAGTTCCCATGGCAGAGATAGAGGACCTGCCACCCTCCATGCAGCCTCATGTCGTGGAGGTAGCTCAGACATGGGTCCGATTGTTTAGGCGTTTATCCCAGGCTGTACATGATTATAACAGGGCCCATAGGCCCTAAACAGACTTTAGACTTTTATGTGCCACGAGCACTAATATGTATATATTTTTTGAGGGCATAAGCCCCAGTGACTCGTTATTGTTCCCACTTTTTGAGGCACTTGCGCCCATCTATGTACTATGAGGATTTTATGATGTTTATATATGGTTTTTATTTCTTTTTTGTGTCTTATAGATTATGTGTACAACAATGTATTTACATGTGTATGATCATGATCTTTTTATATGTGAGCAATATGCCAATCTAAAATGTGATTAGCTAGAGTATCCGTGATTTGATTTAGACTCCTAGGAACATGAAAATATGTAATATAATCAAAGTTGCATTCCAAGAGACGTACCCTAAGGAATCGTCGGTGTAAAGTTGGGTCGTGAACCTAGTATATTCCGTTTAGCTGCGACACAACCAGTTGAGCGTCTAGATAGACCCGGAGACGAGAGATACCCAATGAAAAAGCGTCATGAAGCAACTCAATAACTACACTATACTCAGCAACATTTTTTGTGGTGTCACCTAAGCATATACCCCCGGAGGATAACAACTGACCCTGTGGTGTAAAGATCACCCAAGTTGTGAAGGCAAGCCTCCACGTGTGTCGACTAGCACCGTCTGCATACCCAACGAACAGCTCGGATTCACTTGACATCTTCCATATTGACGAAAGATAACATCAATGACACGTCCATAACACTTTTTAAAAGAAATGTAAAAAAGTAATAGTACACAGACTATACATATGTTACAAAAAGTTCCCCACACTGACCGTTCTATGAGTAATACTTCTTGAGGTAGAGCCCATTTCTAGGCTCCGCCAAAGCATTCCCTTCAAAATCGACCAAATGATAAGCACCCTTTTTTAAAACCTCCTTAATAATGAAGGGTCCGAACCACATGGGTTTAAACTTTCCTGCCCCTAGGGGGTCCTTATCTTGGTCATAAACCAGAACAAGGTCGCCCTCAGAAAAAACCCGAGGATGAACGGACCTATCATATTGACAATTGACCTTATGTTTATGAGCCTCATTGGCCAGGGACGCATCGCGACACTGTTCATCAAGATGCTCAAGGTGTACTAACCGTTCTTCAAGCGGAGAAGTGTCTGGCAATAACTCTACTGCCAATTTCAGAGATGGAATTTGACATTCAATGGGCAAGACTGCCTCCAGCCCGTAAATGAGTTGGAAAGGTGAGAAACTGGTTGCAGTCTTCACTGAGGTTCGGTAAGCCCATAATTCCGAGTATAACATCAAATGCCAATTTGACTTGGCTGAGTTGATAGTTCGTTGAAGAATCGTCTTAAGAGTTTTGTTAACAGCTTCCACCTGCCCATTGGCTTGGAGGTAGTAATTTGATGAATGTTCTTGCCGTAACCCAAGGTTTGATGTTAATTCGGACATCATTTGGTTCTGAAAGTGACTACCATGGTTAGTGACAATCTCTCTCGGGACGCCGAACCGTGTGTTGTAGGAAAATCTCCCTGCGGACAGGTAGATCGTCTCTAAGAGCTTGACCTTAACCCTAGACAGAAAAATTCTTAACATGGACACTGACTTCCTTTCAAATATATTTAAACTAATACATGAGAAGGAAGGATAACAGAAGTACCTCTTTATCGACGTTTTTCCCTGCACACTTCGAGTTGCGCTCCAATCCTTTTCTCCTCGCTGAGTTCTGCAGACAAACAAGATACGACTACTTCCTACTCTATTGATATTATCTTGAAAATAGATCTATCAGTTAATGATAAGTTTATGTAACATCATACACAAACTAGAAAGAAACAGGCCAAGCATGTCATATTAATGAGAATAACGATGGCAGTACTTACAATCGTAGATGCGAATGTGATAGCTTCGTCAAGTCCTCTTCGTCTAACCCTTGCTCAACAGATCCACAACCTGGATGACAACAGCTTCACTGATCACTTCTCCTTTGGCTGACTGTGTGTTTCCTATGAGATCATAGGTTTCATGCTAGCAATTCTTCCCCCAATCATCTCCAACACCACTTATGAGATCATAAGTTTGGTGTGATTCTCCATTTCCCATCCCCCTTTCACCATTAGAAAGCTTGCTTATATAGCCTTGGAGAGGCTTTAACCACTTGAGATATCCTTGGGGAAGGTGAGGATTTTCCTCCTTCAGTTGAGGATCTTCCCTAGGATCATGGTTGGACTAGGGATTCGAATCCAACTTCCTTCCAAGGATGAAAATATGTTTCCCCCATTCATCTCAATAGCTTAACAACCACCCAGAATAGGTAGCGCTCCCTCAAAAGGGCCAACAGAGCACTATAGCGCTCCCTGGTAATATTTAGGGGGCGCCAGCACTCTCAAAATCTATAGCGCTCCCTCAAAAGGGCCAGGGGAGCGTTATAACGCTCCCTGACAGTGTAAGGGGGAGCATCGATGCTCCGAGATAGTGTAAGGGGGAGCACTCCTCTCCAAAAACTCAGTTTTTGAGGTGCTTTCAGATGGAAAAAGGTTTGCAAGCCTGTTGACTCATTTCTCCTCTTCCAAATCAGATGTTTGAGGTGTTTCAAGTTTCTTTCTCATGTCGTTATAGGCACGACATAGGCATCATGGCAGCATGCCTTCTCTGACACCTGCGACACTTGCGACTTTGTGAGAAAAATGTGACACTTGCGACCTTTGTAATGACGACACTTGCGACACTATCAAAGTGAGTAATTTTGATGTGTAACAGATTGCCCCCCTAAGTATGAAGTTAGAAGATGCGAACTGATAGCTGAAATACTTTGTAGACATTCAATCAAGGGTATAGACTCGGAGAACCTAACGGAAGATGCACACAAACATCCAACAAATATCATGACATAATTCAAAACCCAAGGCAGGCATACCTATGCTTGGGTAATCAAGACTTGCAAGATATGGCCGCCATAAAATACACTGCGTATCCATAATTGTATCGATAAAAGGGTATAGCCACTGAAAATACACTGTGGATCTATACTCGTATGACATGAACTGATCGTAGCCACGAAGAATACACAGTGGATCTACGAGATGATAAGACATAGCCACGACCAATACAAAGTGGATCTATGTAACAGTATATGTGTCATTGTTTAAGAGAAACTCCATCGCAACCTGGGCAAAGCATATATCAAAGTGGTCACTTAACCCAGGGTCTTCTTACCAACCCCAATGCGGTACGATTCTAACCATGTGAATAGATTTCGTGATGTTGAACATGGCAGAAACCACTTGATTACTGGTCAATGGTGTAAACCTAGTGTCGAATGTGAGGAAGCCTGCCATTGAGGCATGCAGGTCCCAAAGTACTAATTGGTTTCTAAGTCTAATTCCCGGATAATGTGTTGGAGTCAACAGGAATAGACTCGTCGAGGGAGGGCCTTGATGTATCCCCCATCAACGACATGAAACGAACATGGAGATGTGATAGGTAGATCAAATGGACATAGACTGACACAGCTTTTGAGGCAAGATATTTGGGATGGCTGACTCTCGAGGTGGATACTTCCCTTGAACACTGAGGCACAACAGCAAAACATGACATGGACCAAAACTATGCAGTGGATACTGTGACTTGCGTCGGGTGACCCAAAGGAGTGAAAGGAACTCGAAGGATTGGCTCAGTGCAGAGGTTCAAAGGATTATGATATGTGCAAATGACAGAGTGCCGTGTTCAAGGGCGACTCTAAGAAGTGTTGGATGATGTTCTCAAGAGACTGCTTGGCTTGCTCCTTTCAATTTTTTCCCCATCCAGATGGACAAGTACCTCTTTTTAATTTAATGAGCTCGATGAGGATAACACATTCTCGATATAACTCACCTTCGGTAAGTTCCTCTTCCTTTGTTTAATGAACCGGAAGAAGTAAGGGTTCGGTCCCATATGGGTCTGTCGATGTGTTCTTTAACGAGTCCAAAGACAGAAAACTCAAAGGTTTTTCAGGATTATAGAGTTTGGAAAAACACTTAAAAAGAGAACTCTCTCAGTTCCTTTTTCGTACAGTAGTCCAACGAGACCAAAAAAGGGTTAAACTATCGCTCGAAAGATGCCCTTTATGACCTTTTAACGAGTGTGAAAGGAAGCAAGATCACTCGACAAGTTTTCATATTTAGAGAGTCTGAAAAGGGTTTAAAGTAGACTCCAGGGGGGTTCCTTTTTCATGTGTTCGTATATCCGTACGGGTCCAAAAAAGAGATAAAAGTTTACCCGGTTGCATTCTCATGTATTTACGAGAACGGGAAAGAACAAAGACTGAGCTCGGTATGCCCCCAGCTTGAAAGCTAGTGAATTGACTCCAGAATGATCCTCAAAGACTGGAGACATGCCCCCCAAGCTTCAATTCATTCACTGACTTTGAGGTTGTCACCAATTTCTGTGCTAGATGGAGAAAAAGGATACAGGTGGATGAAATGAAGGTTCAAAAATGAGACCTAACGAAAGACTCGACTCGACATCTATGAGATCTGGCGAAAGACTCAACTTGAAGGGAGAGGTGATTGTTTCATTTTTTAACGAGATTGACACAGGAAAAGAACTATGCTCAAGGTTCCAAGTTCGATCCCTAGATTTTTGTTTCATTTTTTAACGAGCTTGCTACAGAGAAGAAAACTATGCTCAAAGCCTCTGTTTCATTTTTTAACGAGCTTGCCACAGAGAAAGGAAACTATGCTCGTGATTGCTTCTTGATCATGGCTTCCAAGAGGATAATGATATGGAAGGGTACCATGTCAAGGGACAAAACTTGGTCATGGCCTCCAAGAGATATTTGTTGGATGGAAGACGATCACTCTGGAAGGAACACATGTCAAGGGTCGTGACAGGGTTAAGAAGATCAGGATCCAATAACCCTACTGAAGAGATCACCATGTCAACTACTGGATCCAAATCATCGGAAGTTGAAATCACGGGAGACAACGCCACATAATTGACATGCGGCGGGGGCGATACTGTCTGCATATAAGAACCATTTAGGGAGGTAACCCAGTCGGGGCTGATGAATGAAAGTTGATCAATAGTCACAATTCTTCCATCATGAGGGAAAGATATCACACAGAAAAGGGTGGATACAAGAGATTTCATAGCATAGACATAATCATGCCCAAGGAGTAAAGAAAAATCCAAGGGGTCTCGGACTACCATGACATCAATAAAGACAGTTTTCCCTCCCAAAGTTACAGGAAACTGAGGAAGGATCCCTAAAGGTTGACTAGTTCTTCTGTTAAAAGCCAACAGATTCTGTGTAACCGGTGCAAGCTGCAGACAACCCAAAGCGTACCAAGCAACAGAGGACAAAATACTAATGGATGCACCTTCATTTATCAGTGTTTGAGGAACGTCCCAACCATGAACCTGAACTATAATCTGGAAAGGAATGTGGGAGGGAAGACAAGGTCCAGTTAGCGCACCCCAATCAAAAAGGATGGCCTCATTACTTGGAGGGGGTTCCACAGGATAAGGAGGAATGCTCCCCGACATGGTAGAGTCTGTATTAACGAGAAAAACATGGGCAGTATCGGGCTTACTCTCTATAAGGGGAGTAGGATCGACCGATGATTGGATCGGATCAACCAATGGTGGAATTGGATGGACCACTTTAGCACTCTTCAGAGGAAGAGTGGGACTGACCGAGGAAGGGACTGGATAAATCACTTTGACATTATTCAACGGAGGAATGGGATCGACCGATGGAGAAACTGGATCTACCACTTGAGTTTCATTCTCCAAGGGAAGAATGGGGTCGACGAATGGAAACGGATCGACTTCTTTGGTGTCACTCTTTTGATGAAGAGCGAGGCTGATCGATGATGGAACTGGATCATCTACTTGGGTTTGTGGTTCAATCAAGGAGGAAACTAGATTGACCACCTGATTAACTAGACTGACCAGGGATGGAACCGGATTGACTAGTCCATCAACCAATGACGGGTCGGAGGAAAGCTTACGATAACCTTTTAGAAGTTGAAGTTTTTCCAAAAGAGAAGAATCCTCGTCCATGCGAGGACAAAGGTGAGAGTAATGTTTTCCTTTACATAACATGCAAGGGAACTTGACAGTTTTCTTCTTCTTACCAACCTGAACATCACTAGTTGATGGGGTATCATCGACATGACTGATAGAGGCCGATGACGTGGAGGACCATATTTCTAAGACCTGGGTAAGACCGAGCAATCCCTCAGAAAGTGGTCACCCTTACAAAGGCTGCAAGGGAATTTGGGTTTTGGATTCTTCTTTCCAATCTTGTTGATCTCATCAACACTCCCAGTACTATTAATAGTAACTGGTTTCTTAGAGCCAACATCTGATGTTGTTGGGGCCTTGGTCCTTTTCGGGCTCTTCTTCTTCTTCTCTTTCCGTTTCTTCTTCTTCTGATCATCCCGGGAACTGTCTTTAGAGATTTCACTAGGTGAAGAAGGAGAAATGGAAGGAGACTTGATGGGTGAAGAAGGCAAAAATTCGATGTGAGGTTGATGTGTGGGTGGTGTGTTGACATCCAAAGTATTAGGTGCAACTGAAACATTGGGAGGATTTGGGATCACCGGAGTGGGGAACAACCAAACTGGTAATCCAATAGTGAGTCCTGGAAGACTCAGTGTGGCAANTTTTCCCCCATCCAGATAGATGAGTACCTCTTTTTAATTTAATGAGCTCGAGGAGGATAACACATGCTCGATATAACTCACCTTCGATAAGTTCCTCTTCCTTTGTTTAATGAACTGGAAGAAGTAAGGGTTCAATCCCATATGGGTCTGTCGATGTATGCTTTAACGAGTCCAAAGACAGAAAACTCGAAGGTTTTTTGGGACTATAGAGTTTGGAAAAACACTTAAAAGAGAACTCTCTTAGTTCCTTTTTCGTGCAATAGTCCGTCGAGACCGAAAAAGGGTTAAATTATCGCTCGAAAGACGCCCTTTCTAACCTTTTAACGAGTGTGAAAGGAAGCAAGATCACTCGACAATCTTTTCATATTTAGAGAGTCTGAAAAGGGTTTAAAGGAGACTCCAGGGGGGTTCCTTTTTTGTATGTTCGTATCCATACGGGTCCGAAAAAGAGATAAAAGTTTACCCGGCTGCATTCTCATGTATTTACGAGCACGAGAAAGAACAAAGACTAAGCTCGGTATGCCCCCAGCTTGAACGCTGGTGGCTTGACTCCAGAATGATCATCAAAGACTGGAGACATTCCCCCTAAGCTTCAATTCATTCACCGACTGTGAGGTTGTCACCAATTTCTGTCCTAGATGGAGAAAAAGGATACAGGTGGATGAAATGAAGGTTAAAAACGAGAGCTAACGAAAGACTCGACTCGACATCTACGAGATCTGGCGAAAGACTCAACTTGAAGGGAGAGGTGATTGTTTCATTTTTTAATGAGATTGACACAGGAAAAAGAACTATGCTCAAGGTTCCAGGTTTGATCCCTATATTGTTGTTTCATTTTTTAACGAGCTTGCTACAGAGAAGAAAACTATGCTCGTGACCTCTGTTTCATTTTTTAACGAGCTTGCCACAGAGAAGGGAAACTATGCTTGTGACATGCCCCCAACATGAAAGATAGTGGCCTCTGTTTCATTTTTTAACGAGCTTGCCACAGAGAAGAGAAACTATGCTCATTATTTATTCTTGATCATGGCTTCCAAGAGGATAATGCTCTGGAAGGATACCATGTCAAGGGACAAAACTCGGTCATGGCTTCCAAGAGATCTTCGTCGGACGGAAGATGATCACTCTGGAAGGAACACATGTCGAGGGTTGTGACAGGGGTAAGGAGATCAGGCTCCAATAACCCTACCGAAGAAATCACCATGTCAACTACCGGATCCAAATTGTCGGAAGTTGAGGTCACGGGCGACAACGCCACATAATTGACATGTGGCGGGGGTGATACTGTCTGCATATAGGAACCACTTAGGGAGGTAACCCAGTCGGGGCCGATGAATGAAAGTTGATCAATAGTCACAATTCTTCCATTGTGAGGAAAATATATCACATGGAAAAGAGTGGATACAATAGCTTTCATGGCATAGACATAATCCCACCCAAGGAGTAAAGAGAAATCCAAGGGGTCTCGGACTACCATGACATCGATAAAGANCGAAGGTTTTTCGGGATTATAGAGTTTGGAAAAACACTTAAAAGAGAACTCTCTCAGTTCCTTTTTCGTACAGTAGTCCAACGAGACTGAAAAAGGGTTAAACTATCGCTCGAAAAACGCCCTTTCTAACCTTTTAACGAGCGTGAAAGGAAGTAAGGTCGCTCGACAATCTTTTCATATTTAGAGAGTCTGAACAGGGTTTAAAGGAGAATCCAGGGGGGTTCCTTTTTCGTGTGTTCGTGTATCCGTACGGGTCCGAAAAAGAGATAAAAGTTTACCTGGCTGCATTCTCATGTATTTACGAGCACGAGAAAGAACAAATACTAAGCTCGGTATGCCCCCAAATTGAAAGCTGGTGGCTTAGCTCCAGAATGATCATCAAAGGCTGGAGACATGCCCCCCCAAGATTCAATTCATTCACCGACTTTGAGGTTGTCACCAATTTATGTGCTAGATGGAGAAAAAGGATACAGGTGTGGATGAAATGAAGGTTCAAAAATGAGACCTAACGAAAGACTCGACTCGACATCTACGAGATCTGGCGAAAGACTCAACTTGAAGGGAGGTGATTGTTTCATTTTTTAATGAGCTTGACACAGGAAAAGAACTATGCTCGTGACCTCTGTTTCATTTTTTAATGAGCTTGCCACAGAGAAGGGAAACTATGCTCGTAACCTCTGTTTCATTTTTTAACGAGCTTGCCACAGAGAAGAGAAACTATGCTCGTGGTTTCTTCTTGATCATGGCTTCCAAGAGGATAATGCTCTGGAAGGATACCATGTCAATGGACAAGAGTCGGTCATGGCTTCCAAGAGATCTTCGTTAGATGGAAGACGATCACTCTGGAAGGAACACATGTCGAGGGTCATGACAGGGTTAAGGAGATCCGGCTCCAATAACCCTACTGAAGAAATCACCATGTCAACTACCGGATCCAAATTGTCGGAAGTTGAGGTCATGGGAGACAATGCCACATAATTGACATGCGACGGGGGCGATA
This sequence comes from Picea glauca, assembly GCA_000966675.3. Classification (NCBI taxonomy): domain Eukaryota; kingdom Viridiplantae; phylum Streptophyta; class Pinopsida; order Pinales; family Pinaceae; genus Picea; species Picea glauca. The sequence goes on from JZKD02S1529530.1 coordinate 187,673, forward strand.
CTGTCTGCATATAAGAACCACTTAGGGAGGTAACCCAGTCAGGGCCAATGAATGAAAGTTGATCAATAGTCACAATTCTTCCATCGTGAGGGAAAGATATCACACGGAAAANAAGGTCACTCAACAATCTTTTCATATTTAGAGAGTCTGAAAAGGGTTTAAAGGAGACTCCAGGGGGGTTCCTTTTTCGTGTGTTCGTATCCGTACGGGTCCGAAAAAGAGATAAATGTTTACCCGGTTGCATTCTCATGTATTTACGAGCACGAGAAAGAACAAAGACTAAGCTTAGTATGCCCCCATCTTGAAAGCTGGTGAATTGACTCCAGAATGATCATCAAAGGCTAGAGACATGCCTCGCAAGCTTCAATTCATTCACCGACTTTGAGGTTGTCACCAATTTCTGTGCTAGATGGAGAAAAAGGATACAGGTGGATGAAATGAAGGTTCAAAAATGAGACCTAACGAAAGACTCGACTCGACATCTACGAGATCTGGCGAAAGACTCAACTTGAAGGGAGAGGTGATTGTTTCATTTTTTAATGAGCTTGACACATGAAAAGAACTATGCTCAAGGTTCCAGGTTCGATCCCCAGATTGTTGTTTCATTTTTTAATGAGCTTAACACATGAAAAGAACTATGCTCAAGGCCTCTGTTTCATTTTTTAACGATCTTGCCACAGAGAAAAGAAACTATGCTCGTTATGCCCCCAGCATGAAAGCTAGTGGCCTTTGTTTCATTTTTTAATGAGCTTGCCACAGAGAAGAGAAACTATGCTCGTGATTGCTTCTTGATCATGGCTTCCAAGAGGATAATGCTCTGGAAGGGTACTATGTCAAGGGACAAAACTTGGTCATGGCTTCCAAGAGATCTTCATCGGATGGAAGATGATCACTCTGGAAGGAACACATGTCGAGGGTTGTGACAGGGGTAAGGAGATCAGGCTCCAATAACCCTACCGAAGAGATCACCATGTCAACTACCGGATCCA
>JZKD02S1529531.1:0-10519 GCA_000966675.3 Picea glauca
CCTTTAAATCAGATTTAACACATGTTTCCATTAGGTCCTAACTCTTCTCTCTTAAGTGGATAATTTGTGGTTTCTGCTATTGACCTTGAATTGTTATCTTAAAGCAGTTAATCACTTGTTAGAATCCTTGTACTTTACATTGTCATACATATTGTGGATTCATTAAAGTAAATCATAAGCTTGCATGAGATTAACTTAAAGATCTATGATTGGTAGATAGGGATACCCCCCCTGCCATTCGGAACTGACCTAAAGTGAAGGGGATATTGTACTAAGGTGATAGTGGTACAATTCTCACCTTGTTACCACAAGGTAGCACTTGTGGTTGGACTTTCCACTAAGGTGCTAGTTTAGGTAGTAACAAGTATAATAATGGATCATAACACTCTAAATTGATGTTAGATGCCTTGTTTTTCCATGGTGGATTACATATGTCCTTTAGATAAATGTTGACACTCTTGGGTTGAGTTGTACTACTAGAGGCATAGGAAGGTGTAGCGTGTCCATATCTCAAACCATACTTAACACTTTCCATCTTTCTCATTTTTTGTTTTCCCACTCATGTTTGGTTGTCATATGTCATAGCAAGGTTCATGCTTCATAGTTCCATGCGAAAAGCCTCATTTTAAGATCAATAAGCTCAATGTTGATGCAACAAAATAAAATCAAGAGCCAAAAATAAAGTGTGTGCTATGCCAACTCGCTATGAGGCCAATGCCCTAAGTCCCATGCTTAACAATGCATATATAAAGAAAATGGACTATTAAATAAAGAAAAAGGCAAGACAAGGGGTAGTAAGAAACAATGTTGAGGAAATGGTAACTCAATGCCGAAGTGTTCCCCCATCTTTAAAGGCACTCATGTGGATGGATAACTTTAACCAACCTTATATGGCTATGCAATTCAACTCATGAAGTTACTCGCCTAGTCATATCATCTTTCACAACACATGCTCCTTACTTAGTGTCCTAGGAACTATTTATCTTAGGGGTTGTCACATGTAATAAGGGTTGATGTTGTCCCTACCATGTTTTAACTTGGAAAATAGTATGAATTTTATGACTTATTGTGAAGTTAGAACATGATACTTAAATGTTTCTCTACCTAATGGCACTTGCATTTTGACATGACTCATTATTTGTGTTGCATTGGGATTTTTGTAAATGGCTTGGGATCTATGTACCTGCATTGGGATATGTGTCTACTTTGTGATCTATGACACATGCCTTGGGATCCATGACTAACTTGGGCATTGTGAAGCCTTTCCTAGGGCATTGTGCATTGCATGGATCATTATGATTGCATTGGAACCTATAACAAGGTCATCATATCCTTGAGATGAGCCATTTGCACTTTTTATGGAGGACGTTGCGCCTTGGAGGAGGTGCTAGCCATGTTTGAGACTCATTTATGGATCTGTCCACTCTATAGAGCCCACATGTGCCACGTGTGTGATGTCCTTCACTATTTTGAGTAGAACGACTAGGTAGTTGAGTTGGTTACCTTGATTGTTGAGGTTATTGGCCTAGTTTGAGGAAGTTGTTGAGGAACTTTTGACTCCTTCCTCACTCATTGTGGACATCTTTGTATAGGTGGCATAACCACCTCATATTATATTGTATTGTGGACCATATCTCCATAGTTAGTTGATGAGATAATGGTTCTTTATGTTTTTCTAAGTTAGATCTAAGAAAATATTTTTTCTATTGAGAAGATTGTAAGATCTATTGTCTATATAAGAGAAACATCTCTCATTGTGAACATTGCTAGAAGCTTGTGAAGAAAACCCTTTGATTATTTTTTGGCTCATGCATGGATGGTTGATTAGAGCGCTCTCTTGAAGATTTTGTCTATGTGGATGCTTTGCAAATGGATGGATGTTCAATGGATCAATGTTCTTTATGTGTTGACTTGATGAGTAAGTGGTTTTCTTTAGATCTTTGTGGTTATTTATTTTGAAATGTGTTAATTATGGTGTTGCTTCTCTAGTGTTGGTGGTGTGCCTTCTTCCCCTTTCTTGATAGGTTCATTCTCAAGATTATTGGAGGATTTCTAGTGGAGGATCTTCTCCTTGAACATCTTGAAGCTTTTAAGGCTACTAGGATGATTTGGTAGGGTTTGAAGTGGTCAGCCCTAACTATCATTCTAGCTTCACTTACAATTTCTCAAGAGGAGTCTTAGTTGACCCCATACGTTCAATCAATAAGCTAGGCACCAGTATATTCATTTTTTCTAGTCAATCTTAAATCAAAAATCCAAATTGGTCCTTATGTTTTAAAGTAGATCTGAAACTTGTAGCTTACCTTTAAGATTTCAGGGACAAACCCTAGATGTCTAGGAGGATTTTGCATAGTTTGAGTTGGAAATCATTTATTTTGCAAAGTTTATCTTGCTACCCTATATTTCTGCATTAGATAGAGCAAATCGTTTCATTATTAGTGGCTCTTATKTGCCTTTCATTTTCAGATTTGTAAGTTGCATCCGATTTCAGGTTTACTTGTTGCTTTAGCCTAATAAAACCACAAATTAACATTTGTTTTAAGGSCTGAAGCTTACTGTTGCTCTTTACTTGTTCATGTTACAATTTCATTCATCTTTAAATAGGTTTTATAGTAGCAAAGAGTAGATTTCAGATCTGGAATGTTTTGGGAATAAACACAYTTRATAATCAYATCATAAAACCCCCAAACTTGTCTAAACAAACTCTTAACTTAAATMTAGAMTTTGTCTTAATTAATCAACTTGATTTTCAACTCTCTTATCATTCTAAGTTGGTTATAATTTGGTAGTAACATAGGTGACCTTGGACTTGACTYGTCTTGCCTTAGGAACCCTAAGTGCTACTAGGGAAGCCTCTCTTGTGTTGGGTTTGTCCCACACTAAAAAGAGGAAAGTAGTTGTCTAGGTGACAATGACAACACTTTTGTGTTACACTCAGCCTTAGTACCTTGCAAGGGCTTTGCACTAGGGGTGCAAGTTTGTGTGATAACAAGTCTTACCGAAAGACTCCAACTTCAACAGAAACTAACTTCCCTATTTTAATTCATTAACCTATGGCCAATCATTCTTAACAACATTTATACATGAGCTGTCTATACTCTAAAACAGGATCCCTAAATAATAGCCTATTACATTTATGTATTGAGTGTTATTCTCCAACATGATCAGCAACTAGCACACGACAGAATTTGTTTATTGCACCAGTACAAATGAAGTTGAAATGAATTCTGTGAATTGTTCTAAAGAACATTTTTGGAAATAATGTTTCCTGACTTGTTCTAAAACTTGTAGGCATAGGCATGTTTTCTGGATAAGCTGCATTCTCTTCACTTTGATCAATGCTTCAGACCATCAATTTGCAGTCCATCTCCAAGATTTTAGAACAGACAATGATTTTGAGACTTGCTTCAAGGTTTAAGGGTTAAATATATAAACATTACTATTATAATTTTATCAGGATAATGTGTTTAAACAGGTTGGCTAATAGTAAAAAAATTAGGTCAGCTAATTGTCGAAATTGTTCAATACTGGAGTACAATGAAGAAAGTAGAGTAAGCTCGAATAAAACTGCAAGGTTATAGTGGAAACCACCATAACTCCCTTCCAGAATAGAATTTCAATTAGTATTTTCTGGATTGTTTGAAAAACAGTTGCTGGCATATTCGACAGGTATTTAGCAGTCATCCATCACATTTTCTATAGTTACCTCTCTTCCCTTGGAGAAAGGAAAACAATGGATGATGTCTTTATCATTTTCACCATATCCACTGAGTTCTTTTGACAGACTGAATACCTGAATGAAATGTCATTGCAACACATAGAAAAAAGACTAGTATTGCTGTCAAGAAGTAGTAGGAAACAATCTCTCTGGATCCAGTTTGACGCTCGAAGTAAGGGCATGACCATGCAGGATCACACAACATTTGCATTCCATTGCTGAAACAATTTCTGTCTCATGTTATAATTCAGTTATTGAGTGGGAAGACAAGAACTCACTAAATGTCTGTTTATAGGCAGAGGACCTAAATGGATTGCCCGTATAAAACGTCTAGCTAAAAGACAAGTTTTACTGTCAATAAGCATTGGACAAAAACTTCTTTGGATCCAGTTTGAATCTGATAAGGGAATTACCATGCAGTATCAAACAAAATCTTCAGTCCATAGATGAAACAACTTTTGCATTGCACAAGAGTTCAGCTTTTTTGTTGAGGCATGTTCATGACACCTCGATGACAAACTGGTTTGTTGTAAAGTTCATCTTAGCAACGACTGGTTCACTCAGACGAAATAAAGTAGGCAATAGATACACATACACATCCTACACAGAGACACATACATAAATATTGGGGGAAGGAGAGGAAGATGTGCTGACCCGACTTGAAAAAGAAATCATTTTAACAAACATCAGTCACAATTGAAAAGAAAATGAACAGACAAACATCAACACTCTTAATAGAAAGGAGAAATGTATAGAGTTCCATTTAAGAGTTCAGGGATAGACTTCAGTATGAAAGTAAATTTGGTTTGCTGCTGGAAATTGTGAAGTAGAAAAATTACAAGCTAAGTATTTTATTTAGCTGGACCTGAAATTCTTTGAGAATGCTCAAAGATTAAAATCAGTCAAATTCCTGCCATTTATCAATGGCCTGATTTTATACATAAGCATGCTAGGAAACCACACTCTATAAAAATATACAAGTTGTAAGACAAGTATATAAACAATCATAGATTGAATCAATTTCAAGGAGTAAGGAAATGTTAATGAAGTTATCAATCAACTTGCAGTCTCTAATATAATTCAAATTGGAAACAATCTCAATTCAAATTTAACTCACATTTTTGTGATACAGCTGATACAGAGATACAATATGACACAATATAATAGTCGATTGGAAATATCATATGCAATAAATCTGTAACTATAACATATACAAATAATCAGTAAACTGCATGATGATAATGAATGCATCCTTTACATTACAGATATTGTCAAAAATACTTGACTAGCAATACTATGAGTATGCTATGAGATATCTACGTATATTTCTCATGACTTTAGGTAATATAGTCATCTCATACAAGTATTCGCCTAGTGAAAGCCAATGCACATCACTTTTATATTATTAAATCACTGTGCCTTTGATATTTTACTAGAAATAAACACCATCTATACTCAAAGCATCGATTCTAGGCAAGCAACATACATAAGCCTGTAGACACTGAATATAATATTTGTTATTTGTTATCAAGCTCGATTTTGAGTTGGTGAGGCTTAGATATAATACTTGTTATTTGTTATCAAGCTTGATTTTGAGTTAGTGAGACTTAGTAGCCAAACATGCATCAGCAATCATCTGTGCGTGCCTGAAGGGAAGCCAGGCCCTATCTGTACACGAGTTTGCTCAATGGTGTTACTTTATTAAGTCAGTGTCACCAATAATCTCCACAAGAACATGATCCATCCTTGAAATGGTGAAAACGGTTTGCATCCCTCACAATAATTTCTCGGCAAACAATCTTGGAGATCAACTTAGTAGCACTGTGGCAGTCACCACATACACGAAGGTTTTTTGTAATTCGGATAGGGGTTCCTGGGCTTGTGTTGATAAGCCCAAAAGCAATAGCCAGCTTCTCACTGTGACTGTAGAGCATATGTTCCTTTGTTTCCTCTTCTACGTCATGCAGCACAAAATTTGTGTTAGGCAAATACCCTACTGCCTCCAACTCCCCATATAAAGAATCTAACATTGCATAAATTTTCTCGGATTCTGGATGTGATTTGTCTCCCACAAAGAATGTATGCACCTTGTTATTTACCTCAATCGAGCTGAATCCTGGAGTCTTCTTCAAGCCCCTCTCTTTCATCATTGTTCTCACTTTTGCTACATCATCCCACCTGCCAGCTGCAGCATAGATGTTTGACAGCAGCACATAACATCCAGAATTCTCAGGCTTCAAGTCAAGAAGATGCTCTGCAACTCGTACTCCTAGATCAGTATTGTTATAAATTCTGCAAGCATTCAGCAAGGCTCCCCATACACTAATACTAGGTTCTAATGGCATCTTTTCAATAAAATCATGTGCCTTATCCACAAGCCCAGACCGACCAAAAAGGTCGACCATGCAGGCATAGTGCTCCACCTTGGGTGTAATACAACAATCTTGAATCATGCTATCAAATATTTTCCATCCCTTATCGACCAGACCTGCATGGCTGCATGCAGACAAGACACATACGAAAGTGATTCCATCAGGTTGCATTCCTATCTGTTGCATTTGCCAAAACAAAGCAAGGGCATCATCACCGTAACCATGCATTCCATATCCTGCAATCATTGCTGTCCATGAGACCACATCTTTTATAGGCATTTTGTTGAAGAATCGGCATGCAAAATCTATGCTCCCACCTTTGCCATACATGTCTATAAGGGAATTCCCCACATGCACATCTGACTCAAATCCTCTTTTAATGATATAACCATGGATCCACTTGCATCGATGTAGAATTGCTAGATCAGAAAATGCTGGGAGCACACTCACCATAGTAACAGAATTAGGTTTCATATCCTGAAGTTGCATTTGATTAAGAAGTGCTACTGACTCAATTGCATGTCCATTTTGGGCATATCCAGCGATCATGGCATTCCAGGAAAATGCATCTCTTTTAGACATTTCGTCAAACATTTGGCGTGCAGTTGTTATGCTTCCATATTTTGCATATAGATTTATAAGGTTAGTTTCTACCACAACATCTGACTCAAATCCACTTTTAATTATATAGCCATGAACCCACTTATTTTGTCGCAAAGCTCCAACTTGGAGACATGCAAGCAGAACATGCACGATGGTGATTGAGTCTGGTTTCACGTATGTTAACCGCATTTGATAGAAAAGTGTCAGTGCCTCATTAACACATCCAAGCTGGGCATACCCAGCAATCATTGCAGTCCATGAGACAAAATTCTTCTTTAACATTTTGTCAAACAATTGGCGTGCAACTTCTATACTCCCACATTTGCCATACATGTCTATTAGAGTAGTCCCCATAGCATCGTCTAAGTCGAATCCCCTTTTAATAATGTAAGCATGAATCCACTTACAATGCCGCAGGGCTCCTGAATGAGCACATGCCTGTGCCACACTCAACATGGTGACTGAGTCAGGTGTAACTTGTGCAAGCCGCATTTCATGGAAAAGTTCTAAAGATACATCAATATGTCCATTCTCAACATACCCATCAATCATTGCATTCCATACTACAACATCTCTTTCACGCATTTTGTCAAAAACTTGGCGTGCAAGCTCTATACTCCCACACTTAGCATACATGGTTATAAGAGAACTCCCCACGAAAACATCCCACTCAATCCCTGCATTGTGATTAATGTACTCATGGATCCACTGGCCCTGTGGCAAGGCTCCTAAATGGGCACACGCCTGGATTAAAGACGCCATTGTTACTGAACTAGTTGTCATGTTCGCCAGATGCATTTGGTTGAAAAGCTTCAAGGCTTCGTTGGCATACCCATTCTGGGCATATCCAACAAGCATTGCATTCCATGAAACTACATCTCTTTTCGGCATTCCATCCAACATTTGGCGTGCAAATTCTATGCATCCGCACTTAGCATACATACTTATAAGGGAATTCCCCACAAAAACATCGGACTCGAATCCTATTCCAATTATAACCGCGTGAATTTCCTGTCCTATACGCAGAGCTGACAGGCGAGCACATGCCTTGAGCACAAAGGGAAATGTGAAATTGTCTGATTGTATGCCTTCCTGCCGCATTTGGTGATAAAGCGTGAGCACTTCCTCGTAGGGCTCGTTCCTGGCATACCCTCTAATCATCAGATTCCATGAGTCAATATCTGGTTTATGCAATCTGTCAAACATTTTGTGTGCACACTCCATATTGCTATACATAGCATACATCCTCATCAGTTTCGATATCCAGAAACTGTGTTGCTCAAGTCCAATTGTGCATATCTGTGCATGGACTTGCTTTAGTAATGTAATGTTATTGCATCCCTGCAAAAGAGAAGCATATGCGTTGCTTTTGTGTTTTACGGAAATAGAAATACCGGACCCCTGCCCTAAACCATATACCCCTTCACAACCCAACGAGTTGAAACTGGCTCCTCCTGATTTCCAGATGGGATTTTCTTCAGCAATAGTCATCGTGGCTCTCCGATGGATTAACCCAAGATTAATACTATCACCCAAAAAGCGCATGCAAATATGTTTGTGAAAAGATGAAGCTAATTCCATGATTGGCTTCGTAGAAGAAGCCATGAAAATAAATAAAATGAAGAAGAGAACGAATTTTCAGTTTTCCAGTGGGGTGAGGTGCCAGGCACGCCATGCATCAGCTAAAATTTTGAAATGAAAAATAAGTTGCTTTCCTCAGTAGCCACTTAAGAGTGAGAGTTTTGGATGTGAAGAAGCCATATATTAAACAAACCCAGGAAGATGCCCCCCATTCCATCATAATACTTTTACTTTTGAAAAACAAATGGAAATAGAAGAGGAAATGGTGCATGTTGTTGAGTAGTTCATTTCTATTTCTTCCATTTCCATCGCCCTTTGTCTTTGTTTTCTGAATCCTGTGAATGTATCATCTCTATGCTTATGCTTATCTATCTGGGTGGTCTCTTGTAACCCTACGAATATGATTTTCGTTCCGCTCTGCTTGTACTGTAATCCAGTGGGTGTACATTGGTGCATTCACAGAGTTCTATGGCGGCAGAATTTTTTTTCAGTTTCCTGTATTCCTCGAAAATAAATTGATATGACATGATAATTGATTGAGGTGAAAATGGGGTGTAGTGTTTTAGAGGCATACAGCCCATTCTCCCTTTCCCTCGAACCATGCTTGCAACCCACTGCACCCGCTTATACCTGAGTATGTATTATCATTTGCAGCTCACGTTCATCTCAGAACTGGACATATTGAGTTCAGAGACGGATCAAGATGCATCTCTGCTAATATATATACACCAAAACATTTACCAAGGTAAGTAACAAAGTTAAAAGTATTTTGCTATTTTAATAGGAGTATTACACTTTAAATCAATAGCTTCAGTAAATGAAATTAAAGAAAGTGAGAAGCTCATTATGGTGGAATCTTGATCAGGTGGAAGTCCATTTCTCTCTACAAGAAAGTCTATAAGATAATACCGAAATCGATAGCTTCAAGGGCAAAGATAGATGATATTGAATAAGTTAATTTCAAAGAAGCAAGGAAGTTTTGTGACATGGAGGTAGATCATAGATTCATAGATATTCTAATAATGACCTAAGAAATAAGAAATAGTGAATTGATAAGATATCTCCATGAAATTAGAATTAATAAAAGTTTTTGATAAAATTATTTGGGATGTTTAAAAGAAGAATTTGATCAAATTTAGTTTTAGTATCAAATGGGAAGATTGCATGTATGCTTTTAGACAACTTCAAATCAATTCTCTTAATTAATGAGTTTCTCTCAAACTTCTTCATAATCTCAAGCGACCTCATGTAGGTGATCCGGATTAGATCTGTTAGAATATGAAAGATTGTGTTTGTTTTACCATTGACAATACCCTTGTCACCCAACCATAGGCCGAAGCCACCCTCCGAGCACCTTGACCTTGACAGAGAAGAATACTGGTAGCAATCAATAGCGAAGCAAGGCTAATGCACCAGGCAAGAAAAGTAACCAAAGCGGATCAGATAGTCCCACCCAGAAACTGGTGCAACACTCTTCCCCAGAAACTTGTGCACAAAACTGCCAACTGCAGTGCGCACAACTGGCTCTCTGCAATTCTAAGAATGTGTATAATGAGAAACTGGTGCCCTATATTTATAGTAATCTGGCAAGCTTACTGGGGCTGACTTCTCTTTCTGGGTACTAATTAATTCATATTAAATATATTTTTGCAGCCGACATTTCGTCTATGGTTTCCTTTACTTCTTTTCTTCCTTCCGGAATATTCTAATCTCGTCATAGGTCACAATAGAGGTTCCTACCTCCCGAAGCTACCATAATATTAACACTCCCTCCTAGCTAGGGAGGTATGGTCTTGAGCACAACAGACCATTCAACTGGTAGCATCACGATGTAATGTCCCTTTCCAAATAGGAGCTCCAGAAGAGAAGGCTTAATGGTCTAAACCGCCCCGTTAGACTATAGCCAGGGCCAAAGAGGGGTAAACAGGGTTACTAGAGGTCACTCCAGTCATAGGTGTTATATTCGGAAAGTGACATTGAGCTAAAAAATGGTTAAAGGCGCTTTTAAGTCATTATGAGCTAAAAATAGAAGTCAACAGTGAATTAAGGTTTCAGTAGTGATTTAGGGTTTTTGAAGTCAATAGCAAATCAGGGTTTCAGCATGATTTAGGGTTTTGGAAATTAACAACGAATTAGGGTTTCAGCATGATTTAGGGTTTTGGAAAGCTATAAAAGAAGGGTCAGCGACCTAATTCATCATTATGCAGATTATGACTTGTCATTGAGGAGAAGAGGTGCATCTCAG
>JZKD02S1529553.1:0-10518 GCA_000966675.3 Picea glauca
GGGGGGGGGGGTGAATCAGTTGTTACCGTGCTTAAACAATTATGCTTATTTTAAACTATTTACAGAGCACTCAATGATAATGAAAATAATGCAGGGAGATAAGCAATAGACCATTCGACATCAATCACACATATGAAATATGCAGAGACAGATATTTCCTGAGGAAACCCATAAAGGGTAAAAACCTTTTCTTCTTGGTATGATAAGTAATCTTTACATTCTGTACATTATCATACTTATGAGCTCCAACTCATTGTGAGGCTACAACCTCTGTTTTGCAAGTTGCAACTTGTTGAGAGCACCAATTCTCTATTTTCTCTAGCACCTACTAGAAGGAAGCACCAACTCCCTGGTTTCTCTAGCACCCACTAGAAGGAAGAAAATCTCCAACTCATTGTGAGGCTACAACCTCTGTTTTGCAAGTTGCAACTTGTTGAGAGCACCAATTCTCTATTTTCTCTAGCACCTACTAGAAGGAAGCACCAACTCCTTGGTTTCTCTAGCACCCACTAGAAGGAAGAAACAACTCCCTAAGTGTCCCATCACCAACTAGATGGAAGCACCTACTTCCACTTATACAAGTACCAACTTCTTTGAGAGCACCAACTCTCTGGTTTCTCTAGCACCCACTAGAAGAAAGCACCAACTCATTGAGTGTTCCAGTACCGAATGGATGGAAGCACCAACTTCCAGTCACACAGGCACCAACCTGTATAATAGAGAACAACAGTTCTCCCTTGCACCACCCTGCCACCCTAGATTTTCGGGCTGCAACCAGATGGAAGCTACAACTCCCTGTGTTCAAGAACCCACTTGAACCTCTGAGGAAAACAGTCCTCCCTAGAACCTCCCTACCACCCTGATTATAAATATTTTCTACTGAAACTTATTACAGTGATTCAATAGTTGTCATTGGTTTACCAGGCTTATCACTGTTCTTCTATGCTTCTCTACTCTACTATATTAGTGTTTCTCTGTCTGCATCTTCTTGCGCTTTCTGATATTCTATTTTTCTCTACAAGTGCACCTCAGCCTTCTTTTACTGTCTCAGTTATGCATCTTTGTTCTTTTCTTCTGCTGCGCTTTATTCTCTACGTCTTATTTTGATTCTATGAATTACACCTCTTCTGTGTATTTCAACTCCTGCCCACAACATGTTATTTCCTCGTGTGTAATTCCTCTCCACAACAGCCTCCATCTCTTCTTTTTTCTACGTATTTATACTATCTGTGCACCTTCTTCATTCTCCATGCACAATGCCTCTGCATGCTCTTCACTGTTCCGTGGTTCTTCTCATCAAGTTGTTCACTGCCACTCCACTTTTTCATTGATTCACTCGCTCAAGCCTCAAAAAGAAAACTGCATCTTTCTTCTGTCTATTCCTCATCTGTTACTCATCTCCGAGTTTTATCTCACACTGCACATACTATTGGTCTCACATTGCATATACTGTAATTTTCCCTTCTTTACAATTCAACTCATTTTTCATTCAAAACAACCAACCCCACACAGTCACCACGTGTTTCTTTTTATATTCTACGACACCTTCGGTTACCCCGCAAATCCCTATACCAACGCTTCAACAAATAAAACTCTAGCCATACAAGAACCATGATTCAGTTCTGCTAACTGAATCACAACTGAACAATTAACTGTGAAGAGAAACAATAGCTCTTTGATTAGATTTCTAAGTATCCAACACCGTTGGATTACAAGCACACGGTCTCACGTTGATTTTTCCATTTCGCATTTTGGTATTTCAGCATTTCGGCATTCCTGTGGTGAAGAGTCTCGACACTCTAAGTCACAATCCCTGAAACTCTAAAATTTTTTAGGTCCACTAGCTTCTTCCCCTCATGTGACCACTAGTGGTGACCACAGGTTGCACCAAAAGGCGTTTCACAATTTCGCATTTCGGCATTTCACGATTTCACATATCGTGAGTTTGAGAGGTTAGGGAACCCCGTTCCTTTGACTTTCCAGTTAGAAAAATGACGATCTTTCACCACATGTCCTATGGACCCAACGTTCAATATCTTATCGTGATTTCAAAACTTCACGGGCCTTTATCGTGTTTGATCAATGGTCCAAATCAATCCTCGATCCAACAACTAGGATTATTTCACGATTTTGCATATCGCGAGTTAGAGAGGTTAGAACACTCCTTCCTTTGACCTTTTAGTCATTGAAATGCCAATATTTCACCATGTGTCCTCTACCTTCAACGGCTAGGATCATTTCACAAATTCACGAGCCTTCGTTGTGCCTGATCAACTGTCCAAGATATCCCTTTGATCAACGACTCAGAGTAATTCACAATTTCGCATATCACGAGTTTAAGAGGTTAGGGCACTCCTTCCTTTGACCTCTCAGTCAGCGAAATGTTGATCTTTAACCACGTGTCCTTCCCGAAGATGGATGGTTCTCCTACTTTCGAGATTTAAAGGTTCACTACTTCAAAGGTTAAAGTTCCTTTGATCTTTGATTTCCTGGTCTGCGAAACTCTGAAATGGAGTCTTTGACATGCTCTAATATTTTGCATTTCATGATTTCATCATTCTTGTCATGAGTGTCCTTAACACCTCCAACTCCCGGTATCCAAAACTCTGAAATGGAGATTAAGTCATGATTTCACATTTCTCGATTTCATAAGATAGAGAACTTCCTTCCTTTGACTTATTTGTCAGCAAAATGTTGATATGTGACCACGTGTCCTACCCGAAGATGAACGGTCCTCCTGCTTTCAGGGTTTTGTAAGCCCGCTTTACCTTGCACTTTAAAGATCGTGCAGGTTCTCCTAGATCTAATGACTGTCGATCCCCATGCTCAGATCTAATGCCTAATATCTTTCCTCCATCTGTACGCTTCTCCTATCTGGACTTACGATGTCTTCCAAGCCTATTTTCCATCAATTTCCAAGCACCTCTACACTATCTCTTCTGATCTTATCGAGCTTGCTCTACTACGTCTTCCCAAAATACTTATGGTGCTCGCCTGGCACATTCTTCTTGTACTGAAGACATCGTCATTGTTGTACTTTCCATCAATGACAAGAACACGCTGCCTATAAAACATGCCAACAAAAATATGGCTGAAGGAAGTCCACATTGAATACTCGATGCAAACCAAGGAAGGGTGGAGTTTTGAGCTCAAAATCATTGCTACCCAAAAACTTGGTGATAGTGTAAGGCCCATAACAAAGTGGGAAAAGCTTTTGATGGGGCCTAGTGAGATGATCCTTCTACAGATGTAACCAGAATTTGTCACCAACCTAAAACTGGTGTGGTACCTTGTGTTGATCATGGCACTACTTGTACTTAGCATTGGATTTCTGCAAAATCTCCTAGACCTGTTGGTGGATGTGCTGAATCTTCTCAATGAATCTAGTGGATTTTTCAACCACATATGGATAAGGGGAAGAGTTTATCTATGCGGTGGAAAGAGGGAGTGCAACATCAATGGGTCCCAAGGGTTGGAATCCTAGACCCACCTGAAATGGGATATGGTCAGTGGAACTATGGAGAGCCATATTGTAACTATGTTGGACATAGGGGAGACTCTCATCCCATGTACGTCTATGATTAGAATTGTACATGCACAGGATGTGAACAATCATCTGATTGATGACCTCTGTTTGGCCATCGATTTGGGGGTGGAAAGAAGTGTATTTTGTGAGCTTGGTTTCTAACAAAGACCAGAGACTCGAACAAAAGGTGTTGAGGAACCTATTGTCTCAGTCAGAGATGATGGTCTGTGGTATCCCAAAGTGCACCCACATTCATTTGAAGAAGATATTGGAAGTATCAGTCATTGTGACATTCTTCTTATAGGCTATGAGGATGTCCATCTTCGAAAACCGATCAATGACCACAAACACACAATCATTTCCTTGGTTGGTGGATGGAAAGCCAGACATGTAATCCATTGAGATGGATTCCAAAGGCTTCTCGGGAAGAGGGGTATATAAGCCTTGCTTCTTGATGGTTGGCTTGAAAATGGCATAGGTAGTGCAAGATCTGATATAATTGCTGACATCCTATCGAATTTCTGGCCAATAAAAATGTTTCTCAAGAATGGCCACAATTTTCTCTATGCCAAAATGTTCTACCACCTGACTGTAATGGGATTCCCAAATAAGATTTCATGCTCGCTTGTAGGAAAATAGAGATGGACCAGGTGTCATAAGAGTCCATCTTGAATGTGAAAATCAGTGACATTTGTGCCTGTACCCAAGAGCTGATATGTGGTGGTGAAGTCTGAATCTTGTTGATAAAGTTGGGGCCACTCAGAGGCTTCATGTCCATAGGAATGGAGCACAGTGGTGAGTGCAACCAAAGGGGGTTGACTGAGGCATTCAATAACATGATTATAGATACTTGTATTATACTTGATGTTGAGATGAAACTGTTGCAGATAGGTGGATCACTTCTGATGGCAGTGGTTCTGAAATTTCCCATGTGTCTATATGAACTGCAGAGGCTTGTGATCAGTGTGTATGATTGTCTCTTTCCCCAGAATGTAATGTTTCCATTGACGACATGCTTGTACAATGGAATACATTTCTTTTTCATAGGTGGGGTATTTATGGACAATATCAGAGAGTGTATCACTATGGTATTCCACCAAATTCACGTGATGAGTGAGAATTTCTTCCCCGACATAGTTAGATGCATCAGTCTCAATCTCAAAAGGTTTATACTGATCGGGAAAGGAGAGTACCAGAGATGAGCACACGTCATGATTTAGATCATAGAATACTCTTTGTTTCTCCTTCCCCCACATGAACTTGTCCCTACCACCGCCCTTGGTCACCTGGATCAGGGCCCACGAAATATGGGAGAATCCCAACATGAACCTTTGGTAGAAGTTGGCTAGCCCCAGAAAGATTTGAAGCTCGGTCAGTGTGGTCGGGGCTAGCCAGTCACAGATAAATTGGATCTTAGCTGGATCAACATGTACCCCATTCTCATCAACAATGTTTCCCAAGTATTGGACCCTATTCATGCCAAAATATATTTTTCCAAGTTGGCATAGAGCTTGTGTTGTCACACAGTGCTCAAAACCTGTTGAACATGTCACATGTGCTCTTCCCATGTTCTATTGAGGATGAGGATGTCATCCAAATATACCACCAAAAAGGAGTTGGTGAAGGGTCTCAATACATCATCCATCAACCTCATGAAATTGGTTGGTGCATTTGTTAAGCCAAAGGGCATGACTAGCCATTCGTAGAGACCTTCTTTAGGCTTGAAGGTTGTCTTCCATACATCAGTTGGTTCGATGGGAACCTGCTAGTAGTGATACTTTAGGTCAATCTTCCTGAATAAATTTCCCCCCTTGAGTTGGTCAATAAGGTCATCAATCCTGGGAATGGGGTAGCGATTCCTGACTATGATTTGTTTAAGTCTTTGTAATCAATGAAGAGTTTCCAAGTCCTGACCTTCTTCTACACTAGTACAATTGGGCTTCCACAAGGGGAGGAGCTAGGTCTGATGTACCCCTTTTGAAGAAGCTCTTAGGTATGAATCCTAATTTCATCATTCTCCATCAGCGAGTGTCGATAGGCTGGTACATTAGGTAGAGGTGCGTAGGGGGTCAGATCAATTGGATGCTTGACTTGGAAGTGTCGGTACCCCTGTAGGTGAGGAGAAGATGTCTTTGTATTCTTCCATGATAACTTCCACTTGCTTCTACTACAAAGAGAGGTGTTTTGTAGAGGCCAAAGATGTGGTGATGACCTTCTACTTACTGTGACCATGGATAAAAAAGAAGATGAACTTCCCGGTCTATGAAATTCCCTTACTGCACTGCTTAGAAGAGATTAAGGAAATAGCAGTAGGCGACACTACCTATGGGATCATGTAAAATTGTCTTCCCAAAGTAATAATAACACTATGGAGTCTAGAATCATACACAATATGACGTTTCGAAAAATATGATTGTCGTAAAAGAACATCACAAACTTCAAGGGGAGAAATATCACACAGTACCTCATCTTTGAAAGGCTTGATGTCATAGGGTAGATGACACTGTTGGATGACATGGAGATATATTCCTTGGTGAAGCCAATCGATGGTGTAGGGCTGTGGGTGTAATTTCATTGACAGGTCCAATTTCTTGATGACCTCTGCTGAAATCAGGTTCTTCTAACTATCGCTATTGACAATGAAATGAATTGGATCCCCCTTGAACCACATCTGTGAGTGAAAGAGGCGCTCCCCTTCCTTTGGTTCTTCTAGTTTGCTTGGTCAAAATTTGGTGATAGAAACAATGGCACTAGGTTCAACATCAATAAAACACTTCCCTCCTTCAGAAATTGACTCGGAATCAGAATCACCTCTGACTCAGAAGCCCTCAGCTCGACCACGAGGGACTGCTTGGAGTGACATTATTTGATGTTGTGCCAAGGAATTTTATGGTACTCACATGATTTTCTCATGTCCTTCTTCGTCTTCTCATTTCCCTTCTTGTGTTTCAGCTTGGAATGGTTGTCCTGAGGGAATCCATATCGAATTGGTCCCTTGCTGTGTGGGTTGGGGCTTCCTTTTCCCTACTTTGGCTGTGAGGGTTTTGTAGATCCAAACTCTCACCATTTCTTCTTAAATTTCTACTCGATCTTGACAACGTATCTATAAGTTGTGCCCAAAGAGGTGATGTCCAGGAACTCCATATTTCCAAGAAATCCATTTATGTTTGAATGTATCTATGCAAATAGTCATGGTATTTGAGAACCAAATGACGCTCAGAGTATTTGATACCCAATTTGGTGCGTAGGGTATGGAATTTTTTTTTGAAATATGGTACTGTTTGGTCCCTTTCTTGACGTAGAGTGGTCCATCTGGTGTACTG
Organism: Picea glauca; assembly: GCA_000966675.3. NCBI lineage: Eukaryota > Viridiplantae > Streptophyta > Pinopsida > Pinales > Pinaceae > Picea > Picea glauca. The sequence continues at coordinate 6,850 of JZKD02S1529553.1, forward strand.
GTCCTCGTAGCTTCCAACAGGGTAGTATTTTTCTATAATGGAATATTGGAAGGAATCCCATGTAGGGGCCACCACGAACATTGTAGATTCCTCCACATCCCTTTGCTCAGAGTAAGTATCCCACCAGTCATTAACATGGGGAACGACCTTGAAGAGTGCAAAAGTGATCTTTTCCCTATTGAAAAAATTGTGGACCGAAAAATATCCTTCGAGAAGATTCAACCATTTATGTACAACATATGCATCTATTAGTCCTTCAAATAATGGAATATCAAAATTTACCTGTATCTTGAAGGGGGTTGCATGGCCACTTGATGCATATGTTTCTCCTGTGGGTAACCGTTGAAGGATCTATGCAAATTTTTCCATCATTTCGTTCCTTTGTCGTGCGAGGGATTCCTCAAGAAATTTTTTTAATAGGATATCCTGCTCAATCATATTTATTTGTGTCCCCCATGGGTTGTTGTCAGGCTAAGAGTGACCGATCTAGTAATGGCTTAATGGTTTTGAGTCCCAACTTCTTTTACCCAGAGCTTGTCGGGGACATGCAAGAAGAAAAATAAATGACGAGCAAACCACTTTGATACCACTGATCTGGATTTAGGAGTGGAACGAACTAATTAAAATACTGAATACAATAAACATAGATATATCGATAATAACACAAATATCCAATGAAAAATATCTTCTATTAAATTATGAAATAGGTTGAAACTATAAAACCGCAGAACTAAAAACTTGCTCGAATGTTGGTAGCTATCTCTGAGAAGAGATGTGGATGCTACGCACATCCATCTAAGGAGAATGGATTAAAATGAGGATCTATAGGCCTTTTTGATATTACTCATGAATTCCAAAACCCTAGACATCCAAAACCCTAACCCTAGAAGGTGAAACACCAAAAGTCATGTGGGCCCTATAGGCAAGTTGGTGTAATTTGGTACCTCAACTTCCTAGGGCCATAAATTTTTCATACGACCTCTGTTTTAGGTGTGTGATAGCCCATTGGAAAGGTATTTTAGATAGCTACATATTCTTCCATCAAAATATGACTCTGTCTACAATTTGACTATGGAAAGAAAAAAAAGAAATGTTTAGGGCCCCAAAACAACCCCAGAAATATAACAAGATGGACTGACATGAAAACATACAAAATGAGACAGTTGGATTAGGTGAGAGGCCACCCATATCCACCTGGAGGGTGTGTTAGGATTAAAACATCCCCAAAAGTGTAGAACCAAAAATTAAAAATAAATACAGAATAACGTGCTGAAAAAAACCCGAACACGAGGATCTAGTTGGAATAGGTGGGTGGCCACCAATATCCACTTGGATCAGCGATATATTTCAGAATCTTAAAGCTACATAGATCTATCAATACATGTATAAAACCAAAATCGGGGAGTCATACATGCTAGAAATACTAGTGGTACTTAAGCACAGATCTGTTGGCCACCCTTGTAACCGCTGTTGGTACCCCTTCAAGTGGTAGCACATCAGACAACACCTGTATATGGATCAACCTATATCTCCTGAATCCCTCCATAGATAAACCAATTGACCTCCTGAATTCTATAGTGCCACCGAGAACGTCACTCAGGAAGATACTCTCTAGTGACAAGGTAGTCAGGTAGTACGACTAAGGGCACAATCTAGCCTCCTTAGTTGGTGCCCTGAGATATTGGGCCGAGTACTACTGTTGGGCCCCACACGTATATCATAGAGGTACAACATAGGGAAAACCATTGACTCTATAGCCCTTTAATACACTAACCCTTGGGATGGAAACAAAAATAGAAAAAACAAGATCTTTTGCCACACAATTGTGTCTCCTGCATTCGGGTTGTGAAATTACTACACATTTCTTCCTGTTAAGAATTTAGGCATTTCATCACTGTAGTATTATTCAAATCAAAGTATAACTATTCCATTGGACTCCCCTTTTCACCTTGATCATAGTCATACCTTTCATTTTTAATTTTTTTTTCCAGTGGACCCAAGCCCTTCTCAGCTTCCGCATTTTTCCACCTATTCCATTACATTTCCCTTATTTCATTTATCATTGTGGTACTTATCACTTATAAGTCCTTTTTGTGGTCCCACCCACCCATTTTTCCTTACCCACACTTACCCTCTCCAAATGGCCACCACTCGCAACCAAGACCTGTAAGCTTCCATCAATCAAGCGACCTATGAAATTGTCTCTACCAATTATCGCCTTGCACAATTAGAAACCCATGTTGAGCACAAATTTGACACCATGGATGCATAATTCATGAACCAATTTAACACCCTCCAGTCTATTGTCAACCAGTTGTTGAACCGCCCTTTGGGTCCTTCCTCCTCGAACCAACCCAATGTTGTTGATTCCTCTCATTCTCTGCATTTTCAATCCAACTCCTTTTAGCGTGACCCCTATCTTCCCTGTGTTGAGGTCAATAAATTTGATGGCTCCAATCCTACGGGTTGGGTCACTCAAATGGACCATTATTTTTCTCTGCATGGTATTATTGATGAATTGGACAAACTTCACTATGTTTTCCTCTATATAGATCCCACACAATGGCAATGGTGGCAATGGCGTAAAATTCAAGTCAAGGTTATATTTCCTGGACCTAGTTTGTTGTAGAGCTCTATGACCGCTTTGACATTGATACCAACTATCTCGGTCGTTTGACCAAGTTGAAACAGTGAGGCACAATGGAAGACTTTACATCTATTTTTTGAGCATTTGGCCTTTTGATCCGAGGGAATGTCAAATGCTTTCTTTAGTGAATGATTTATCAATGGCCTAAAGGATAAAATACAATCCTAGGTTCTCATGGCCTTCCCTTAGACTTGGTTGGAAGCTACTAAACGTGTTAAAGAATCCCAACAAGTTGTTTTTTCCAAGAAAAAAAATCCCTCTTTTGTTCCTTGCCCTCGACACACTAATTCCCTCAAGATCCATAAATTAACTAGGGATGAAATGATTGAATGCCAATTGAAGGGTCTTTGCTATAATTGTGATGAAAAATATTTTTCAGGTCACAAGTGTAAGGAAAAAAAACTTTTAATGGCCATTTCAAAAGATGTTGTTGAAGAAGATGTGACATTTCCAATTGTTGAAGAGCCCTCCCTTCCCGATGCTACCTCAGAGCCTTCTGACCCCCTTGAATTTGAACCACTCATTTATTTTCATTCTCTCACTAGATTCTCTGGTCCCCAAACCCTCAAGCTCAATGGCTATATTAAGAATAGGAAGTTCATCATCCTAGTTGGTAGTGGTAGCACCCATAAATTTATTCATCGTTGCATTTCCCAGGAAACAATTTTCTATATTTGTGTTGTCAATAATTTTCAAATCATAATAGCCAATGGTGGGTCCATGAAATATGGTGAGCATTGTGAAAATGTATGTCTTAAAATTGGAAATTACCACCTGAAATCGCATATGATTTCCATCGAAATGGGCGGGTGTTACAATGTGCTAGGCATTGAATGGTTACACACTTTGGGTCCCATTCTTATGGATTTTAAGGAATTAACCATGCAATTACAATAGGAGGGACAAATGTATCACTTCCAAGGTCTCACAGTTGGTTCTCCTGACATCATCAGTTCCCATCGCATGAAAAAAATCCTCAATAAAGGCCACCACGGTATTATTTCTCAACTCCATTCTATTCA
>JZKD02S1529564.1:0-10518 GCA_000966675.3 Picea glauca
AATTCTTTGTATTGTTATGTTGCTGAGATTGCTAAGGACTCATTCTTTGGCAATACACATCACAAGCTACATTTCATAGAGCTATTCACCCCTCACTTGAGTGAATAAGCTTGGAGTTATTTCACCCACATTTTCATCTTTTCATTGTAAGGAGAGCAAGATTTGAGGGCCTCAAAAGCCTTCCATTGGAGAAAGAAGGGACCCAAGTCCCCTTTATTCTTTGTGCCTTTGGATTTCATCAATAGATCAGCTTATACATTGGTGATATTGGTCCATTTTGTCTCTATTTTTCATTTATTTCATATGCTCATAGTTTTTAATTAGTTTTAGTTTAATTCCTGTTTATTTTTTTGTAGTTTCTCTTTCTAACCTTTCCTTTCACAGTTGTCATGCCTAGCAGAGCCCAAATGGGCATGTAAGCACTCTTAATTTGCTCACCTAGTGACGAATTGGGTGCAAACAAAGAGAATTAGATATCAAGGTTGGGAGGATGCAAGAAGGCTTGAAGGACCTATCTATCAAAGAGAGAAGTATGCCCACTTAAGAAATGTTAAGAAAAGGGATATTAACTTTAGAATCTTTGAGGGTACCTCAAAAGTGCGAAGCCACTACACTAGGGGAAGATAAGAAAAAAATTGGAAAGAGGATTCCATAAATAGTTAGAGAGACTCAGATAATAGGAAAGAAGGCAAGGAAGCTCAATAAAAGGAAGGCTAAGTTGGAAAAGCTACAAGAAGTTACAGAAACCATATGGAAGACTTTGCAGACTGGAACCTCGCAGGAGGCAGGTTCGCAGGATTTGAACCTCGCTGGAACAATAGGTCCACGTAGACTTGGACTTTGCCCTGGAAAAGTTATATGACTATTGGAGGCAGCCCAATCGTTAGAATGACGCTCCAAAATAGTTAGAAAACACATTTATGGGCTTATGGACTTCTTTTGGATGTTGTGACCGTGCCATAACAGATAGATTTACATTAATGGAAGCAGTTTCCTATCCGTTGGAAGATCCGTCATGACCAACCCGATTATTTAACTTGTCAAACGATGCACTGGGACCAATTTTTGCTACCCATGACTAACTGATCTAAGCAGAGAATTGTCCAAGTGTCAAACTGAGTTGTCTATCATTATCAGAAACATACCCCACCTGTCTGCTTATCTACCCACAATTTGTTAAAAGCAAGAATGTCGGGCGAAACCAACGAGTTGGAGAAATCTGTCGAGGAGGTTCTTAAGAAGCTCATGGATGACAGACCTATAACTGAAGGTATCCAGACATCATTGACTAGGGGACTACAAGCTTCCCCTTTAATTGAATGTCGTTCCATCTACACCAACCCTGTAACTGAACAATGAAGTAAGCACCGTGGTGATCTGGCTAACACAAAGCAGATCCCGTCGATCCTGCCTAACTATGTTCTGCCTCTGGCTGGTGCTGTTAACTGTGACAGTATCCCTCGCGATTTTGGGTACTCCTTATTCACTACATACATTTCGAAAGGAATTCACATAGTCGGGAGTCATTTAGGATAGATCTCCCTGTTGAAGCACAATGACTTCAACTTAGAATATCGAAAGAACTACTTCATGTTATCTCCTCACTGCTACTTAACAAGGAAAACCAGAAAGAAAGATCGCCTCATCTCACAACTATGGATTAAGGGGTTGGGACAGTCAACCGTGTTGAACGTGATGAAGATCTCAGATTTTGGCCACCACCAGGAGCTTAACGCTTGCGTTAAACTCCTTCTGTCGTGCTATCATGGAGGATATCTATGGCTCGACAAAAGGATTACTGTGGATCCAACGCTGATCCACCAGATCACAGGTCTAAGTGTGAAGGGTCCTGAACCATAGTAGTTCTATCCAGGAAAGGCCTCAGACCATTCGTTAGCACATCACATCAAGAAGCCTATGGAGAGGTAGAAAAGGGGAAGTGAGGTTACAAGGTATCCTCCATATAGGATGGCACAGTGTGCCTTGCTTGTCAAATCTTAGCTAGAAATCTAGTGAGAAAGAACCACCCCACACAAGTCACCGGGTTCATGGTGGACCTCACAAAAAAGTGTGTGGAGGGCATGCAGATGAACTGGGTGAACTACCTCGTCAACGAATTAGAAAAGTATTGTTGCGAAGCCCAGGACTTGGGATATGAATTTCATTACAGTTGGTTGATCATCTTGATTTCATTTGTGGCTTGGAAGATGCTCGAAGGAGCCACTTTCCCGAAGATTGAACCTACGGAACCCCTGGCTACTCAGTTTTCCACCCTGTGGTATACCAACAACATGACGAAGCAGTGGAAGTCTAATGTCGTGTTTCATGGATATTATCAGCAGTTGAAGGTCACCATTGAACCATTCCCGCGTATGACACCACGTACCTTGCATTAGTACTGGCCCATAGTGAATTTCCGCACTGATCCCCACTTCATTTACATCACTGCGTGAAGAGATGAGCACCAGGAAGAATTGCAGTCATACTACAAGCTGACAGATGAATATATGGAGAAGATTACAAAGGAATGGCCAAAATAATTTCTTGTTCCTGTCATCGATGCAGAGATATCTGACACTGACACTATAGGAATCCCAATAGTTGCACGAGTCGAACATGTTGGACAGTCCAATGGGAAGAAGAAGCAGAAAAAGCAGGATGAAGTCTAGGACATAGAGAGTGATGAAGAGGACAAAAATTCTAGATATAATTGTTCTGGCTCGCAAGGAGGAGGGGAAGACAAAGTATAAGGTTAGGGAGGAGGAGATGAAGGAGAAGAAGAGAAAGGAGGAGGCGAAGCTACACCACCTGAAGATCCCCCTATTGGGATAATGACACCGCATAAGAGGAAAGTTTCTCCGAAGAAACCTTCAGCAAGGAAGAAGACCTGCACCAATAAGACACAGTTGTAATCCACTCTCACCGATGATGACATCAGTCTGGTCCATAGAGCTATGGAGGAAACCTCTGAAGACATGTTGTAGAGATAGAGAGTGAAACATGAGGAGTTATACGAAAGGATTGAGAGAGAATTGAAGGAAGTACAATAGGATGTTCGCTTGGTCCGCACAGTACCTACTGTGCCATCTGCACCTTCCTCATCATAAAGTGCATAATTGGGGGATGAACCAACCCAGTTAAGAAGGCTTGCAGATGCAACAGAAGCTCGGTTCCAGAGAGCTCAGGAAGATAAGGAGAAGGATACAAAATCCTTGCAGAAGGAAAAAGACGAAGTCCTAGTACAATTACGAGAAACACAGGACAATGTAGCTGCCCATGAAAGTGAGAAAGAAGAGCTTCAGGAGGAAAAATCCCAACTATAGAGGGAAAAAGAGCAGCTGCTTGCAGAGAAGGTCGTGTTAAAAGAAGCAGTAAGTAAATCATGTCGCTCTGTGCCATGCTTGGCACAAGAGGAGAAAGAGTCGGTCGAAGCTTAAGTAGCGAATCTCTCAAAGACCCTCCAACAACTTCAGACTAGGACAATTGCACTGGAGGCCCAAACAATGCTAAGAACCCCACAAGAGGTGTGTGACTAGAGGGAGGAGTCCACCAAAAATGCAATAGCAAGCATAAAATCCATCGCTTCAACATGTAAATAGTTGAGTGTCAGAATCACCCAGACGTATGAATGCGTTGCCGAGGATCCAGAGTTAAGGAAGCTAGAAGCTTAGTTACAGGAGGTGCATCAATAAGAATTCTCATTGCAGGTACAGATGAAGCAACTCACAATAGTGGAAAGGACGAAGAGATCCCAGGAGCAACGCACATTAAAACAACAGATAACTTCCCTCCAAGGTAAGGTGATGGAAGTAATCCATAAGTTACAACTTGTGCACGATGAATCCTGCAAGGTGTTCGAGGAAATTGATGGCCAAGGTTCATAATTGGATCAATTAGTTGCAACATTAGAACAATGCCTGGAAGGGCCTGTTACAGAGCAGCCAGTCCAGGAGCTCACTGAGCAGGAGGCTCAAGCGAGGTAGCAAGTCGAGGCAACTCAAGTTAAGATTGAGACCTTCGAAGCAACATTGTATGAACCTGAGTGACTTGGGACAAGTCACATGTGAGTGTTGGGGGTGTGTTGGACCTCAACCACGTTTTGGGGAAACTTTGGTCAGTTTTGGCCCACTTCTAGACTTCGACATTATGGTCGAAGAAGGAGCGCCCAGGCGGAGCTGAGATTGCGGATCTCACCAATTTTGAGGGTTATGTGGACCCAGTAAAGGGTCCTCTAGGGTTTTGTAATGGGTTTATGGGATGTCAGACCATGGGGTTTTCCCATGTTTAGGCCTTATTGTAAGGGTTTGTAAAATATAAATAAAGAAGAATGTATTGTAGAAGTAGCAAAGTGAAAGTAGTTCAAGTTTCTTTATGAAAAGGAATGTATACGGTCGAGGCTTGGTGCTCAAATGTGATCTTTTAGAAGGTGCTAAGTGTCGTGAGAAAATATTTTAGCTCTGTGCGATTGACTTAGTTTTGGAAGGAGGATCTAGTTCTTAGTGCACAGATCTCCTGTTTGGTGCGAAGTTCAACTCTGTGGCTTAGTTCACAGGAGTGAATGAATGTAAGATCTTGGCGAATAATAAAGAGGTGAAGCAGTTTGTGGACGTAGCACCATCCTGGGGTGAACCATGCATATTTGGTGTCTCATGGTTTTCTTTGTGCTGTGTATTTCTGTTATGAATCTGCTTAGTGCTTCGATTATGATGTGTAATGAATATATATGTTGTTTCTTAAGATACTTTACTTATGTTAAAGGGTAAATGAATGCTAGATCTAACTCGTAGTGCTAAGTTCTTAGGATATATATAATCATTTGTTGTACTATGCCGATCTGTCTTTGATTATGATCTGTGGTGTTAATAGGGTTAATAAACTAATGCATGATACTTCCTAAGTGTTAACAGAATAGTCTATGAAGTGATATTATCACAAATTCATGTCCTATCCTGGTTACAAACACCTACGTCCTGTAACCCCCCTGCTTCTACCTCAGGTGAGACTTCGCCTGCTTCGTAGGTGTTGCCTAAAGGGCCGGTAGTCAGGGTTTTGTTGGTGCACTGTTAAGTGTTGAACCCTGGGTATGCCCTTCTTCCAAAACTTATCTATATTGGAGTTGTGCTCCATGCTCACATTCTATACATGATGTGCACTTGTGGTTTATTCTGATAATTTGAGTTGTTGGATCATAACACATTTGCAAGCAAAAAGTTGTCAACAATAGAAAATAATTACACTACTAGAGAAGGAGAAGAGTTGGAAATGGTATATGCGCTACAAAAGTTTAGAAATTATTTATTGGGTGCTCATTTTAAGATGTACACAAACCATTATGCACTAAGATATTTAGTGAACAAGCTAGTGTTGGGGGGGGAGAATATGCAGATGGTTGTTGTTGTTCCAGGAATATGATTTTGAGGTTATTGTGAAACCAGGGAAGTTGAATGCAGGACCATATCACTTATCGTGTATACTATCAAGAGAAGATGTAAGGAATCTAGACAACAACTTTCTAGATGCATAGTTATTTGTAGTTACAATGGTGGATGACTACTTCACACACATTGTGCAGTTTTTAAGTACAAGAATGGCCCGATCAGACATGATAATTGCGCAAAAGAAAAAAATTAGTGGTTAAAGAAAAAAACTATCAGTTAATTGTAGGGAACTTATACAAGTTAGGTGCAGATGGAATATTTAGACGATGTGTGTTAGAGCATGAAAGGCCAATGATACTCTTAGTAGTGCATGAAGGAATTGTAGGAGGAAATTATGCATTTAAAGAAACCACACATAAGATTTTATGCGCAGGGCTCTGGTGGCCCACACTTCATAAGGATGCTAAAGAATATTGTTAGGAATGTGTTATTTGTCAAAGGGTGGGAAATCCATCCAGAAGGGATGAGATGCCTTTACATCCACAGGTTACATTGCAGGCATTTGATAAATGGGAAATAGAATTTGTTGGACCAATCAACCCATCAATAAGAAGATCAAGAGCTAGGTACATAATCACTACGACATAGTATTTGACCAGATGGGTAGAAGCAACACCAATCATAGATTGCACCGTAGAGACTGCTGCAAGGTTTCTATTTAAGAATGTAGTCACACAATTTGGATTCCCATGCATTTTACTCAGTGATCAAGGAACACACTTCCTAAATAAGACAATTGCAACATTGACCGAGGAATTTCAAATTCATCATCATAGGAGCACGCCGTATCATCCTTAGACCAATGGGATAGTATAAGATTTTAATAAAATTCTAGAGAATGCGTTGACAAAGATCTACAATGTAGGGATAGATGATTGGGACTTAAGGGTTTATTAATCCTTAAATAATGGCACAATACCCCTTAATTGGGGAATATTACATTAGTATTGTTATTTTATTTATGTCGGCTTGGTTCCATTAGTTGTAATTGTACCTCCTAGTGTCCTATATATACCGAGGAGACCTTTTCATTTGGAATCATCTTGTATTGGTAAATTTATGTGGTGTATAAGAAGGTTTCCACCTCGAAGAGGATTATTATCTGAAATTCTCTCTTTTTCAAGAAGTTGAGTACTTATTCTGAGGTTTTTTTATGCTATTTTGATATTTGGTTCTTAACATTTGGTATCATATCTCAAGGTCTTGGGGTTTCACTACTTCATCTGGGACACCTTAGAATTTTTGCTATAACTCTTTTTCTAAATATTTTTAGAAGGAATGCCTTGGAAAATATTTAGTAGACAGATCAAGGTACTTGGGGTTCAAATTTTAGCTCTGTAGGCCTTATAATTTCAGATATATATCCTATGTAAGATAGGGTTCTGGAATCATCCTAAATTTAGTCATCGCAAAATTTTCGCTATAAAATTTTTTCTGTGATGTTTTAGACCCTAAAAATTGGAGGATATTTAGAGAAATTATCAAGGTAGATGGGATAACAATTTCAGCTTCTGGGTAATCCTACTTTTGTATATATACCCTATGTAAGATAGGGTAGATGAATTGTCATATTAACTATTCTCAAACAAGTGTTCAGGGTAAAACAATGATATCTTATTCAATGAGTATCCAAATTAAGTGAGACCAGTTGCATGGGATAATCTGTAGTATTTCTGGTGTAAGTTTTAGAATCAAATATCATATATTGTGCTCTTGGAATGATTTACAAGTACACTCTCCTGGAAGGGAAAAAAAATCAACAAGGTGTGGGGAAGTTACCATAACTTCCACTTGGCACATCCAATTTTGATCAGACCTATGACATTGCAGAGAAGATGTATCCGAGAACTACATAATGAAATTTTTAGACCCAAAAGGGCTGAAATTTTGGAGATACAACAAAATAAAGATCGTCTAGAAGAACCACCTCGAAATCAAGGTTTAAAAGTGAAACTTGGCCAACATGCCACCAAAAAAGGGAACTTCTACACCAACTATGCCTTTAGGCTATCCTAATTTGACTCTTGATGAAGGTGAATAAATGCACAGGGACATAAATGAGTTACACAAGAAGATGATAACAAAATATAAACTACAAGGTATGATGGATTCAACTGAAGCTAAGTTGGAGGAAATAATCGATACTAATATGGATGGTTTTAAAAAGGGAGATCGTGGAAGGATTGAAAAATTTCCTAATAGATAGGCCACCTGAAAGTGAAAATGTATCCCATAAAATTCATGATGAGGACACAAGGAAGATGAATCAAGATTGGAGAAAATTCGACTTTGGGTTGAAGACCAACCACTTTCCTAAAATAGATATGTTGAAGTTTGATGGCAAGGATCCAATCACATGGATACTTCAGATGGAGCAATTCTTTGATTTACATGATGTACCACACACAAAAAAGGTACAAATTGCTTCTCTATATTTAGAACCCAATCAATTTTTGTGGTATCAATGGCTTTGTTATTGCAAATCACTTGTCACTTGGACAATTTTCACGGAAGGAATGATGGCACACTATGAGGATACAAGGAGAGATACCTTCTTTAGCCAATTGATAAATCTCAAGAAAAAGGGTTTAGTTGCGAAACACATTGAGAACTTCCAAAGATTGAATATAATGGTAACGAATATTCTATATGAGCACTTGATTGATGTATTCATATGAAATTTAAAGGATAACATTCAACATGAGGTTCTCCTTTGGGAACCCACATCATTGCAAAATGTGTTCAGGGTGGCGAGAAAAGTTGAAAGTAAAAATATGGCTATGGATACTAGAAGGATTCCTCTTAACATCTATCGAGGGAATATTGTTCCTTATTCTAAAACACCTCAACCTAAAAGGTTGACACCTCAGCAATTGGAGGAAAGAAAAGAAAAAGGTATATGATTTAATTGTGACAACAAGTAAAGTAGGGAACATAAGTGTGGTGAGAAGAAATTATTCTACATAGATTGTGAAGAGGAAGAAGAATAAGAACAAGAACCATATCAAGATGAAATGTAGAAGATATTTCTTCTGATAAGTTGACTCCCACAATATCATGTAATGCATTGGATGGAATTAACACTTCTCAAACCCTCAAGAGCGAAGGATATATAAAAAATAAAAGGGTAATATTCCTAATTGATTTTGGTAGTACTCATAATTTCATTCACTATAAAGTAGCCAATGCTCTCAATTGCTTTATATATCCAGTGCCAAAGTTTAAAGTACTCATTGCAAATGGAGGAACTATCAATTGTTCAAAAAAATTCCACAATATAAATATTACTATGGGGGAATATGTAATGAATAGTCCAATGATTTCTATACCCATGGGTGGTCTTGATGTCATACTAGGATTCCAATGGTTACAATCATTGGGAACAATGGATTTTAATTTTAAAGGAATTTTCATGAAATTTTCATTGGAAGGAAAGGAAATTGAGTTAAGGGGTATCGCAAGAAAACCCAGTAAGGTGATAAGCTCTAATGACATGAAAAAATTATTGAAAAAGGGGCATCAAGGTGTGATTGTACAACTATGATCACTAGATGTTCAAACATCTAAGCCATATATTCCTCTAGATCTCCAAGGGATCATTGATAGGCATTCCAAATTATTTGAAGATATTCCCAGAGGTCTTCCACCCACTCGAAATCATGATCATGATATTCACCTAATTCCTCGGAGTATTCCTCCTAAAATCAGGCCTTATAGATACCCTTATTCCCAGAAGAGTGAAATTGAGTGTATGGTTGAAGAAATGTTAGAGGATGACATTATTATACCTAGCCAAAGTTCTTACTCTGCACCGGTGGTAATGGTACTCAAGAAAGAGGGATCATGGTGTATGTGTCCAGATTATAGAGAGCTCAACAAGATCATAGTTAGAGATAAGTTTCCCATTTCAGTCATTGATGAATTGTTAGTTGAACTACATGGAGAAATCTACTACAGAAAGTTGGATCTTCGTTCAGGGTATCATCATATTAGAATGAAGGTAGCAAATATCCCAAAAACAACATTCCAAACTCATGAAGGCTATTATGAATTTTTGTTCATGCCTTTTGGCCTTACAAATGAACCTTCCACATTCCAAGGGTTGATGAATTCCATTTTAAAGCCCTTCCTTCAAAATTTTGTGTTAGTATTTTTTGATGATATACTAATCTATAGAAAGTCTTGGGAGGATCATGTTAGACATGTTGATAAGGTGCTAAAACTACTAAAGGAGAAACAACTATATGGCAAACCATCCAAATGTTTCTTTAGGGTGAAGGAGGTAGAGTATTTGGGTCATATTTTATCTCATGAAGGTGTCAAGGTAGACCCTAACAAGATTAAGGCCATGATGGAATGGCTGATTCCCAAAACATTGAAGAATATTATAGGATTTTTGGGTTTGATAGGTTACTACCGCAAGTTTGTTCAGAACTATGGAAGAATAGAAACACCTTTATTAACATTAACTAAGAAGGATGAATTTTCATGGACTCTAGAGACAACTCAAGATTTTGAACGACTTAAAGAGGCGATGTGAAAAGCTCTTGTCTTGACCACACTAGACTTCACAAAAACCTTTATTGTCGAATGCGACACCTTAGGAAATGAAGAAGGAAGGCCTCTTTCTTTTGAAAGTTGACCACTCAAGGGAAAGCACTTAAACAAACCCATTTATGAGAAGGAAATGATGGAAATTCTACATGCATTGAAGCAATGGTGCCCTTACCTAATAGGTAGGCACTTCAAGGTCAAAGCAAATCATGATAGCGTTAAATACTTCTTGGAACAAATAATATCTTCAGAAGAAAAACATAGATGGGTGACCAAGATGCTGGGTTATGATTTTGAAATCATCTACAAAAAAGAGAAGCAAAATGGCGTGGAAGATGCACTCTCAAGAAAGGATGAAGATGTTGAGGCCTTTCTCTATGCTATCTCGATCATCAAACCTAATTAGATATAGAAGCGATGGGTGAATGGAAGAATGACGAAAACGTGTGGACTCTCATTCAAAGGTTGCAGCAGGATTCCAGTGCATCAGATACATTTACATGGAAAATTGATTCACTATGGTACA
>JZKD02S1529575.1:0-10518 GCA_000966675.3 Picea glauca
AAATTTTATTATTTTCGTAAGATTTTATTTAAACCTTGCAAAATTGTATATAATCTTTGTATATTAACACTATTATCTCAACATTTTGTAATTAGTGTGTCGATTGTTAAAATTATAGCTTTAGATTGGTTTATTTCCTTTCATTATTTTAGGACCGTAGTTGGCTAACAGAGCCATTAAACCCGTCAGGTTAGATCATACCAAACGGATTGGGTTAAATAGACAACCCCAGTCTAGATCTATCCTTCCCGTTGACGATGTGTCATAAATGCCCGCCAACAAATGGCTCTAGAAGGAGGTTCTAAAATTCATTGATGGAACATGGAGGTCGTAAGACTCCCCCAAACAATTGTTCTCCCATCATAACGCATAGTCACTCAGATAATAATGCTACACTTGAGCTAGATACTACCTCAAACACTACCCTTGACATTCTCATTGAACCAGTGACACCAATTACTCAATGGATTGACATCCAAGAAAATTTTTTCCAGTCAATCATAAGAACTCAGAGTGCTTTATCGTGGATATGAAAACTTGGTAGACAATTTAATCAACCCCTTGATTTCACAAATATTCAAGAACAACCTCAAGACACTAGTCTGCATGAAAACCATTTAGGTGGTAATATTACCAATCCTGCTAAAGCACTTATCCTTGGTGCTAGAGGATATGGTATCCCACCATCCCCACTTGGTTCTTCTCCACCTTCTTCGGAAGGGGAATCCTCAGATGAAGGCAGTTCTTCATATGAACCATATCAACCTTTGACTCCACCAATTCCCATGGAAAACCAAAATATTCCCGCTAGACCTTGTCTCGATCAAGATGTCGTGGCTATTCCTGGACCCCAACACCCATTGCCTAAACATCCAGAGAAATGGCTGCCCAAATATTATCCAGATTCGAAGAAATCAGTTGAGGATCACATCAAGAAATGTATGCTAACTATTAGACTCTAGAGTGTCGAACATGAAGATTTCGTTTGTAGATTATCCCCTTACACTTTTGAGGGGAATGCCTCAACCTGGTATTTTTCACAACAACCTCAGACCATTGTCTCTTGGGACAAGTTTGAAACCTGTTTTCTAGAAAAATTAGAAGATGATAAATCTATGGAAGTCTTGATAGTGGAACTCTCTAGTTTGAAAATGAACCCTAAAGAAAAAGTTAAAGACTTCAACCAGAGATTCCTAACGCTGAAAAACAAAATCCACGTAGATTTGATGCCCGCAAAAACTTGATTGTTCCATATTATACTAAGGCCCTACATAACAACATAGTCATATGGGTTAAAAGGTCCAAAAAAAACACATTATTAGAAGCCTTTGAGGAGGCAGTCCTGATTGAGAGAGACATTCTGAACTTAAAATATAATCTAAGTAGTGAGGCTGAAACAACTTCGTCTTCTATAAAGAAAATAGAAATTCTCACTAGGCCTCCTCAAGATAAAAATCAACAAGAAACATTAGACTTGGAGAGTTTACAGAAATATTTCTAGAAATTATCCAATTAGGTCGTGTACTTGAAAATATCTGTTGAGGAGGCATCTACAAGTAAAGGAGTTTTCAGACCACCTTTTAGAAAACCTTTTCCTCGAAACCGGCCTAACCCGACCACAGAGGGTCTAAACTTCGAAGGTCTGCAGTATGCTTTGCAAACAATATTGGAAGCACATGAAAATTATGTTTTTTCTCATCCTAAGAATCATGATGATACAAGTGATGAAGAAACACCTGATGAGGAGGATTCCTCCCCCCCCCATTTTCGGGCACTTGTTGGACAACATTTTTCAAGCAAACTTTGAAATTGTCCATCCCTATAACACTAGAAGTAAAACACAAAACAAGCCTTCACCCGAAACAAGTAAAAATGTGGTTTCAAAACAACCAAAGAAAATTGAAACAAGACAAAATCCAACTGCCCCAATTTTAGAGTATGATTTAGTGGAAGATCTTAAAAAATTAAGGGCAAATATTTCAGTTTTTGAATTGTTGAAATTTCCACTTATCCTACAGAAAATGCTCCAAAGAATTGCTCAAAATAATAAAAAGAATGATTTTATCAGCAAGAAATCAGTAGAAACTGATTTAAACAAAGATAAATATGTCCCAGGTAAAAAGTCATATGAAAACTAGGATAAAAGGGATGCATTAGAAAAAACTGTAGGAAACCTAGATAAAACCTTTTCAGGTACAACAATAAAAAATCAACAGAATTTTGTTGTTTCTGTACGGAAAAATGTGCCTCATTTTTTATTAACTTTCGAAATTTTCAATAGGAATGTACATAACTGTATGGTTGATTATGGCGCATCGTCAAAAGTGATTCCTTTGTCTGTGTGCCAAAAAATTAACACTGAAGTAAAGCCTTCTGATTTAAAGATCATTCAATTAGATTGAACTAATGTCAAATCTATTGGTGAACTTAAAAACGTGTTGATAAGATTATCATCCAATCCCAAGGTTCACCAAGTAATTGATATTGTTGTTGTCAACATTCCTGAAGTATATGGTCTGTTTTTTAGTAGAGATTGGTCAGAACATTTACATGGCTATTTTGTTATAGACTGGTCTCATTTATGGATTCCATAAAATGGATAGCCCAACAAGATCAAAATAAATAGATAACATTACCTCAAATACACGGTGACAGATCTAAATGACCCAAATGAGCCTTTTATTACTGCTGCAAATTCAATTGAGACACAAGGAATGAATATCTTTTTTGGTAATTTTATGACTGAAATTTCCTCTATCACCAACCCAGAACAACAATCTGAAGTAACAACCTATACTCAGGGAGTGACTTTGCCAAGTACACCAAACATTGCTAATGAAGAACAAATATGGTCCTTATATTTTGATGTATCCAAATCCCGGGAAGGGGCAAGTGTTGGTTGTGTGCTTATCGATCCCATAGGTAATCAAACATTTATTGCTTTTCGATTAGAGTTTGAATGTACTAATAACACAACAGAGTACTTCTGCAGGGACTAAGGAAGGCACTGGACATGGACGTGCAAAATTTGGCAGTATTTGGTGATTCATAAAGCATAGTCAAACAGGTAAGAAATGAAATACATTGTTTATATCCGCATTTGAAGAATTACCAAACCGAGGTATGGGGTTTAGTGCATAAATTTCTAGCATTCAATATAAATTCCATTCCTAGGATGAGTAATTCAGAAGTTGATTTACTAGCTAATGTTGCTTCTAAATTGTTTCCTGCTGAAGGTATTTCTCCTAACGCGTTCTCGGTCAAATTGTTATTTAGGCCATCTATTCCTGACAACATCAAAAACTAGCGAGTATTTGATGATGATCAACAAATCATCAATTTTTTGCATATGGAAGACACCTTCCAGGATGCAGTTATCGATGAAAGCACTCATGACGAGAATCTCCTAGATTTCACGGTAATATCTGATCCTCGATCTCCAGAATCGTCATCTAAGCTAGTAAACTCTATCCCCAAATCTATTGTGATATTAGAGAAATTTTATGAACTACATGAAAAGTTTAGAGGGGTATTCAATTGCAAAACAAACAATTCCTCTTTGTTGTACATAACTGTAAATTTAGGAACACGAGATAGTGCTCAAAATATCAATCTGGGAAAAGGGTGTTCTGAACAAGAAAGGTCTGCTTTTGAAAAAATTTTCAAAGAATTTAAAGATGTATTTTCTTGGACATATAATTATTTAAATACTTTCAACCCAAACATCATACAACATGTAATTCCTATGAAACCCCAAACTCAGCCTTTCCAACAAAAATTGAGGAAAATGCATCCTAAATTGGAACCTACCATAAAAAAGGAACTAAATAAATTACGTACTGCATAGATAATTTTTCTAGTTAGGCATACTCAATGAGTATCTAACCTAGTCTCTGTAAGGAATAAGAGTGGAGAAATTTGACTTTGTGTCGATTTTCGAAATTTAAACCGAGCATTTGATAAAGACAACTACCATGTTCCTCCAATGGAACAAATTCTGTAACAAGTGTCTAGTTTTGAAAGACTGTCTTTATTAGATGGTTTCTCAGGATATAACCAGGTCCTTATGTCCCCTTCAAACCAACTTAAAACCACCTTTTGTACCCCATGGGGCACCTATGCCTACAGAAAAATGCATTTTGGATTGATAAATGTCGGTGCCACTTTTCAGAGAGCAATGGAAATTTCTTTCTGTGGCCTCATCAACCAGTCAATTGTGGTCTATCTAGACAATGTCACTATATTTTCCAAAAATGAGAAAGATCATATGTCTCACCTTAGGGATGTGTTAGAATGATGTCTCAAGTTCGACATTTCACTCAATCCTAAAAACTCAGTCTTTGCAGTAGAACAAGGGAAATTGCTTGGGTTTATAGTTTCTAAATATGGAATGATAATTGATCCTGAAAGAACCCATGCCATTGGCAGCCTTCCCCCTCCTTCTTCCAAAAAGGCCATGCAATCCTTTTTGAGTAAAATTAATTTTGTCAGACGATTTGTCCCAAGTTCTTCTAAAATGGTTAGACCTCTACAAAATATGATTAAAAGGGATGTTTTATATAGATGGGGACCACAAGACAGTCAATTTTTTTATTCTATTAGAAAATCCATAGTCGAGGCACCTTCCCTAATGAGCCCTGATTTTTCCCGGGATTTTACATATATACTTTTGCATCTGACAGATCTTATGTTGTTGTTCTCACATAGAAGAACATTGAAAGCAATGAGATACCCATCTCATTTATGAGCTCTTCCTTTAAAGGAGAAGAACTAAATTATTGCATAGTATATCAGCAGACATATGTCGTTTTTAAATCTGTGAAACATTTTAGGTCTTACCTGTTAAAATCCAGGAAAAAAATTGTTGTTCCTTACCCTGCTATGAGAAATTTGTTAGTGCAGAAAGAGCTGGGAGAGAAACAGGAAAATCGGATGACATCACTTCAGGAATATGACCTCAAAATAGTACCTGCCCAAATCATTAGAGTTCAATGCCTTTGTAAATTGGTTGTTGATTCAGTTGATAGGTTAGAAAGGAAAGTAAATACTTCAATTGTAAATCATCATGATGAAAAACAAATCTGTTGTGCACAAACTATGCCCAATTCCTAGTATGAGAATATCAGATTTTATTTGTTTCACGGAATTGCTCCTCATAATTTCGATCCTAAAAATAGAAGAGCACTAAGACTTAAACCTGCATCTTTCCAATTAATTAATGATATGTTATTTCGTAATAATTTTGACAGTGTTTTTCTATGTTGTTTAGAAAAAGAGGAATGTGAAAAAGGTGTTGGATGAACTGCATTCCGATGATGCCAGGGGCCATTTTTGTGGGGATACCACTGCTCACAAAGTACTAAGGGCTGGCTACTATTGGCCTACCTTGTTTAAGGATGCTCACACGTTGTCTCGTAAATGTATTATCTGCCAAAAGGCTGCAAGACGGGTGAAGAAAGAAACTTTTCCTCTGCATCCTATTACGGTGGACACACCTTTTCAATAGTGGGGCCTAGACATTATAGGACCAATCAACTCCCCTTCCTCACAACAGTACAAGTAAATTCTCACGACAACTGACTATTTTACAATATGGTCTGAATCCTTACCATTAAAGGTAGTCAATACGAATCAAGTAGTGTCATTTCTGAACTCCCATATCATCACTTGATTCAAAATTCTTGAATGTCTGGTTTTTTACAATGCTTCTTATTTTTCTTCCCTAGATATGAATGTTTTCACTCTGGAAAAAGGGATTAAACTAAAGTACTATGCTAGCTATTACCCTCAAGGGAACGGTCTGGCCGATTCAACAAATAATAATCTGATCAAGATTATAAAAAGGACAGTGTCAGAAAACCACAAGAATTGGCATAATGTGTTGTACAAATCACTTTGGGATGATAGGGTAACTCCAAAAGCCTCCATTGGTAATTCTCCTTTCCTCCTCATTTTTGGAAGAGAATCCATCCTCCCCCCACATGTCTTTCTTCCTTCTCTGCATTTGTCGCAAAAAGTTCAAGAAGAAGAGTGTCCTCCTCTAGAAAATTGGATAAACGCTCTCTTAAAATTGGAAGAGGTAAGGACGCAGGAAAAACAAAAATTGGATCAACATCAACAAATTGTAAAAATATGGTTCGATACAAGTTCATCCTCTGAAAGAAATTTTAATGTAGGGGATTTGGTCCTCAAATGGGACAAAGCGCATGAGAATAAATGAGAACACACCAAGTTCCAAAACCTGTGGTTGGGGCCTTTCGTCATTTCTGGAAAATTGGGTCCAAGTTATTTTCGGCTACACAAATTAGAGGGACAACCAGACACTTTTCCATTGAACGACCAGTCTCTTAAAAAATACTTCACTTAAAAAAATCAGATCCACCCCTTTGTAAATATTTTAATTTACATTTTCTTTGCTGATTTGGTTCTTTTCATTTTGCTTGATTTTTTGTTTTTTCTGGATGATTATGTTTGAATCATTGTTCATTATTGAAGGGAATTGGATTTTTCATTAGCAACAATTGAGAACAATTTAAAGCATATGAACTCAGATCAGTTATGGTAAGTTTTGTCCAGTCATTATTCCCGTTTTGCATTGAAATCTAAGGGAAACACGATGATCTTTAAAAAAAAAAAAAACACTTCTAACGTCGTCCCTGTTTTAAAAAAAACAACTCATAGTGCTTTCCCATCCTAGAGATGATTTATTAATTGAAATCTAGATGTCCAAATTGCGATAAAAGTCATCAGAACAGAAAAATGATTCTTAAGAGATCAACCCTTTCATTCCCTAACTGTGAAATATTTTGTATCACCCCACTCTCTTGATATCACAAAGTTCTAAAATTATTGTAAACATTTGTGGAGAGTTGGAAGCACCGTAATGTGTGGGAATTGTGTGTAAACCCGCCGGGATTCTGAACAGGTCTGTTGGTAGTGGGTAAATGCACACATGATACCAAGACAACTTCGTCGGGGTACTGAATAGGCCTGTTGGCAGTGAATCAATGTCAGGTTCGAAGATCTTCAGGTATGTTTTGAAAGTTTGATAAGATGCCAGGATTCTTTTTTTCACAAATGGACAACTCTTGGACGGGATAGAAGTACTAGAGTGGGTTAAATGGCATCCCTGTCAAGGCTATGGACGCCTGCTGGTAGCAGTGGCCCTGTCAACGGTATTGGATTCATATGTGTAAACATTTCTACCCCTGTGATCTAAACGAGATACCATATTACAATTTCCTGGACATAACTTTACCCAATACTATGAATGTGTTATTTGTTCTGAGTTATTGTCGAAATTCTTGATCTATCTTTTAATTGCTTTTATTAATTATTTTTGAGTCATTTGTTCCCTGGTATGAAGTTCTGATGATGCAGAGATAACTGCTTCGCCCAACGTGTCGCCATTGTTGATAGCCAATAATTCTTGTAAAATTTTATCATGGTAAAATGTCGTCGCCAAGGGATAAATTTTTTTGTAGATTCCTCCTACTCCTTACAAAATTTTCTATCATTTTGGTTTTGAGAAGGTTCATTGGCATAGTTTTGTGTAAGAATTCATCATTTTAATCTATCGTTTGTTTTTTTTTAATTTCATGACTGAAAGCATGAAATTATAACAAAATTTGGCTTGAGTAATCATCATACAGTTTGTGATTTCTTTTGTTTATTTTGTAAATGAGATTGTAACTAAAGGGCATCTATATTATTTTTATAAACCTAAAAGTTTGTAAGCCTATCTTTTTCATTTGTTGATCCACTATCATAACACTTGATTTATCCACTTTGGGAGATATGACTTAGTCATTTCTATTTTTGATTATATGGTTTTTACATTTGATACATGCTTAACTGTGCGGGACCTTGGGTTAAATTCAAAATATGGATCCTACTCTTACTAGTCGTATCACGATCTTGTCACCCTAGTATAGGACTGACACACTCACATTTCCACATCACCCTTTGTCCTTCATAACTCAGACTTGTATTCATTATTGTAAGAGGTAAGTGGTGGTGTTTTGGATTTATTATTCATTTCACATAATGGTTTACTATCCTACGCATCCTCTAGTTATTGCACACTCAAATCTCCAAATGTTTGTTATGGTATTCTCCTAAACCCTTAGGCATTGGTTTCCTCCTGATTATGCAAACCTCTTCCTATTGTTTGTGCATTGGAGAACACAACCTACCTCTCGCTGCCCTTTTTGTTTCTATGTGATACTATCCATGGCACCCATGGTAAGAATAGAACCCAATGGTTCACAAACCCTCCTCTCTCATGACGATCTTGTAGATGAAATTGTGGCACATGGATGGGATTTTTTCATCAAACGGTTTGAGGGTTTTAATCTCATTGTGGCCCAAGATTTTGCTCAAACGTTTGATGGAACTAGGGCTAAGATTGGGGATCTGTAACTAGAGGCGACAGAGGGTTCCATTGTAGAAGCTACAAGACTATCCCAGGAGGGAGAAAAATGGTTCAAAAACGCCAAAGTTGAAGGCGTGCCCTGGAATTTTCTCATGGCATCCAAGAAATTGTTTTGTTTCCCAAAAGGTACACCAATTTCTCTTTTCAAACCCCGATGGCATGGACTACTCTTAATGCTGAAGCAATTTATTACTTGTGAAGGTACATATGGCCTGGTATTCTTGTATCATGTTTGCTTGCTCATGGTTTTTCGAGGTTATAAGTTGAATGTGCCTTTTTATTTGCATAGGAGTTTACAGAAAATGGCTAAGTTCTATCAGAGGAAGAATTTAAACCCTCAATCGAGCCTATTTCACCATGGTCTCATCTTAATCCTCGTCATTTTGCATCTGTCTAAGACTGGGGATAGTTGGGGAAATTTCTTGTTTAGGAATAATTTTACCTTACTTGAAGTTGAAATAGAATCACCTCTCCATATCAATGAAAACCCCAGCCCTTGTCAATCTATCCCTACTATCCAAAACCTATGTGTTAATCTACAGGAAGATCATGTGACCACATATCAAACCTCTATTGTTATTTGGAATCCAACAGGCAGAAAGCCACAATGCAATTTCATACCCAAAAAGTCATTGGAAGAGGTGTTAGATGTGTTAAAAAAGCAAGATTCCCACTGCTCCTATTCGTGAGCCGACTCAGGTTGTTTTAAACAAATCAATTGTCAAGAAAAATTGCAGGCATAAGAAATAGAGTAATCCAGATGTAAATTTTACGAATAAGAGGCCAAGACGACTCTTATCTAGGAAATTGAGAAATCAACAACGTGGCAATGAGAAATCGACCCCGGTGATCGAGATCGATGATCATTTTGATGAAGATGATATTGATAATTTAGTGTGCAAGAGGATGTAGATGATCGGTTTTTTATAAACAAAATTGATATTGTTGCAATAATGTATGATTTTGTTTCTAATCTCCCATCGTTCCTAAAGAACCAAGAGGGTTTCTATGGTATACGAAATGATCTAGAGAAAATTACAGAACATACCACAGTGCCCTCTGCAAAACAGACTCAACTTCTACCTACCATAGAACTAGTTCGCTGTGAAAACTGTCTTGATTGGGTTGAGAGATACTACAGGGATATCCCATATCTCCAAGCACAATTGAACCAAATGGTAGCACAAAATTCCTTGCTCAAGAGGGAAAATGAAGAATTAAAAACATGTGTTCGATCGAACGCTAACAAGGAAAGCAAGAGGATTAAACGGGTTGGTAATGTAATTATCAAAAACTCAACGAATTTCAACACCATCATCAATTCGGATTTATCATATGCTTCTTTATCAAATCTCTGAAATGGTAAATATTGGTTTTGATTTTCGTGATTTGGTTATGTTTGAAAAATAATAAATGGATTCACTTCTGATTTTGTTTTTATTTTAAGATTAGCTACAGAATTGAAAGATTATGTAGCTAGTCTATTTAAAATTATTTATCTCTATTATTATCTAAACTTTGATTGTGTTTTATCTTTTCAGGTAAGAAAAATCTTATGATGCTATGTTTAAGGACAAGGAATCATGGGATAAGAGGTTCAATTAGTTTAAGTAATTTTCCATTTTTGAAGAAAAAACAATGTCATTAATGTAATCATTTTTTGATATAAACTCCTATAGCAGTATTCCTGTTGTTATTATATTTTTGCAAAACAGACTTATTTTCAGGGATCATACTCTATCTCGTATGATAAGAGGTTACTGATCCAAGACATGTTTAAATAGTTGTTTTTTACTTAGTGTAAAGGACAACTTTTTATGGACCACAGTATGGACATAATTTTCGAAGTGATATGGGAAAGAAGTTTACTATTGGCTTTAGACCCATGTGAATTGTGCAATGCTTGTTTCATTATATTCTCCTATTATTTCTATGTTATGAGATGTTATTTATGTTGATTTAGCTTTAGTATTATCTCCATATGATATTTCATATCATTGATTATTTGAATGTTGTCCATGATCTATTGGTTTAGTTTGTACTTGTGATCGATCAACTATTTAGTTATTTTTTAGTTTACTTCT
>JZKD02S1529586.1:0-10518 GCA_000966675.3 Picea glauca
TGTAGGTCGTTTCTCTCCATGCATGATGTCCTCCACACACTCCTTCATGAAATTCATTTATAACTTTCTTTGTTTCGGATTCTACTAAAAAATTCAGTAAAAAACCCAGAGGATCCTTCCAATATAGTTGACCATCTACAACGCAATATTTCACTACATGTAACTTCAATGTTCTAGATTTAGATGGAGTTAGGTCGTTGGGGAATTGAAGAGTTAGAAGATATGAAAAAATGTCACTATACCAAGCTGAAGAATAGATTTTTTCTAAAATTTCAGTTGCGGGTACAGTAACATAAAAAAATCCATCATACTCTTGCAGATGATTTATTCCAAGTGCTTTAAAATTTGATTCAGCTAATAGCTTAGCCAAACCCTGACCTTTTACAAGTTTGGTCGGTTTTACTTCCAGGTCAAACTCCTAGATTTTGACTAACCATATGCCTCTTTTACGATCACTATCTGGCTGAACTAATATATCCTTGACGACACTGGTTGGTACACAAGAGATGATCTTAGAATGTAGTACATAAGTTCTGAAAGCTTTGAGGGATTTCACCATTGCATAAGCTTTCTTTTCCAATATATCATATTTTAGTTTAGCATCTCTGAGAATTTTACTAAAAAACATAATTGGATGTTCGAAACCCTCATCATTCTTTTGTAACAGTACGACTGCAATAGTATGTTCAGAGGCGAATGAAAAAATCAAGAATTATTTCATATAATCTGGGCTTGCCAGTACCAGTGCTTCACCTATGAACTTCTTAATACGTTTGAATGACGCTTTGGCTTCACTTGTCCACTTGACCTCGCTATCCTTCTTGAGCATATCCGTAATCAATTTTACAATTTCAGCGAAGTTTGGGAGGAATCTTCTTAAAAAATTATTTTTTCCTAAAAATGAATGAATATATCTTCTATTCCTAGGAACATTTATAGTATCTATAGCTTCTAACCTCTTTGGATCAATTTTAATTCCATCTCTTGATACTATATGGCCCAAGATTTTACCTTCCTGCATTGCAAAATGAGATTTCTTGGGATTCAGAGACAAACCAAATTTCTGACATTTCTCAAACCTCTATTTGAGGTGCAACAGGTGCTCTGCATCATATTTAGAAAACACAGTTACATCATCAAGATAAATGAAAATAAACTTATCTATTTCACCAATAAAAGCAATGTCCATAGCTCGTTGGAAAGTGGCTCCTGTGTTCATTAAACTAAAAGGGATTTTATGATACATAAAAGTACCCCATAGGGTAGTGAATGCAGTTTTCTCTTTATCATCCTTATGAATTGCAATTTGATTATAACCTGAAAATCCATCAATCATAGACATTTTATTTTCTCCTACCACCTTTTCCAATACATGATCCATTTTAGGCAATGGATAATTATCTTTGAGTGATGATCTATTTAAATTTTTGAAGTCAACACACAATTTGATTTCACCATTTTTCTTCATGATCGGGACTAAATTAGATACCCATTCAGAGTATCTGAGAGGGACAATGATCTTAGCATCCAAGAGTTTCTTTACCTCTTTTTCTATCATAGGCAGTAGTATAGGATTTATTTGTCTAAGCTTCTGCCTGAAAAGTTTAACACCTTGCTTCAGAGGAATTTTGTGTTCGATTATGGTGGTATCATAAGTTCTTAATTCATCATAAGACCAAACAAAAATGTCCTTATACTGATTGAGCAACTCAACATATTTGATTTTTATTTCAGGAGGCAGGTATTTAGATATTTTAACCAGCCTCAGAGTTTCTTTAGTTCCTATATCATAGTCTTCAACTTATTCAGGCTGAGGTTGTAAAGTAGACTTCAAGGGAATATCATCATGATTAAATAATCTCTCCAAGGGAATCAAACCTTTAGGGATCTGATTATTTTTCAATAACAACATGTGGTGATTAGTGATTTTATCTTGAAACTCCTGAGGATCTTCTCCTTCCTGCATAATCCAAATAGGGTCATTCTGATTTTCCTGATCAATATGTGTTTCAACAAATTCATCCACCATCTCTAAAAATTGTCTGATTTGTTCATCATCTTCGAAAACCTGCCAGTGTTGTACATTGTTTGGTATTGAGGGTCTATGCCTCATTTCTATGTGATACTTCAATTTGAATTCCGTAGGAGGTACACATGTTGAGGATGCTTTGGCCAATGAATTTTCCCTTTTGTTGGCCCTTGGTTATGAAAGGAAGCAAAGATCAAGGAAGAAAAGGTGGAATGCACACTTCACAGAAAACACAGTAATTGTTACTAGGACGAAGTGAGAAAAAGAGAAGAAAAGATGGAGCGAAGTACATAAAAGAAAGTCTTTGGACGAGAGGATCAAGGATGACAGATAAGAAAGGAAGATAGATTGAGGACATATCATCAAGCGGGAAAATCTACCGTTAGCACTGTGCAGGAAGAAAAGAAAGATAGGCTGGCGAAGCCCGGGAAAAGCAGGTCAAGTTGACCTAGGGTTTTAGTCACCTAGGGTTTTTGTATCTAGGGTTTTGGACACTTAGGTTCCAACCTAAGACTGTCGGTGAAATATTATAATGTATAAATAAAGGTCGAAAGGACATGGGTTGGGTTGGTACGATATTGTTGTTGAGCTAGTTCTATTGTTGTTGTGAGAGAAAATTATATTGTAAGAGAGAGTGCAGAGAGAAGGAGTTTTTTCTAGTATTGTAAGATCTTCAGTTGTGTGCGAAGGTAAAGTCCTGAAACTGGGTGCACAGGAAGGGGAGAGAAAGAGAGGAAGAAGGAAGAAGATATGCTAGATGAGAGAGCATATCAGAACTGTATGCTTTATCTTAATAAATCTCAAGCACAGTTCTATGGATGTAGACCTAGAGAGAGGGTGAACCACATATGTTTGGTGTTATGTGTGTATGATTGATGTATTGATCTTTGTCATTGTTATTATGTTATTGCATAGCTGTGTTAGAGTAGATCTATAACTATGAGGAGTAGATCTAAGAAGGAAATTGTTATATGATGATTATGATGCAGCTGTGAGACCCTTTTGATATCCCCTTGGTTGTAGACATATCTGTCCTGCAACCCCCTCATAGCTACTTCGGGTGAGACTACATCTGATTTTCAAGTGTTTCCAAAAGAGCCATTAGCTAGGGCTTGTTGGTGCACTCTTAGAGTTGAACCCTAGGTCTGCCCCTGTGCCAACAAATGGTTTCATTGTCGGGACATAAATTGTTTTGAGGGAATGTCAAGGTGGTTTTCATCGAAGACAGAGACTCAAAAGTGGATAGAGGATCAAGAGAAGGACTTCACTGAATCCCGGAACAAGAACCCTAATCTTAGTATAGAGGATTGGTTGGAAAAAAATATCTTTACCGATATACACGAGATCTTGTTTGGAGGAATCCACCAGGAGTTGTATGAGTGGCTAGCTAGACTAGTAGATACCTAGTTCGAGATCCAATCTAGACCTCCTATGGTTTGGACGTCAGAGTTGATCAAGAAGGTCAAAAGAGTTGATAACACCATATCACGAGCAGTAGATCACTGGTTCGATAATACCATTAGAGGGTACATCACAGAGTTTGTTGTTGACAAAGTAGAGTCATACAACCAAGCTGAAAGATATTTCTTTAAGGGACCTAGAGGAAAATTTTCACAATTCCTGAAGTTGAGACTCAAGATGTTGTTGCTTGAGAAGAACGTCTTGAAGATACAATAGATTGGCTGGATCCAAAAAGGATAATGTTCACAAATTTGGACAGTGACAACGACACAGAAGATGGACATATGCGTAGTGGAAGAGTATTTAGAGGGGTTCACCTTGAGAACCTGTTCAAGAAAAAATATGGAGAGAGGGTTTCTACAATGGAGAAGAAGAAGATTTGATGGACGAAGAACACTCAGAACCCATTGAAACAGAGAAAGGACAAGATGAAGAACTTCGATGAGGAGAAACTAAAACCTCAGAAACCGCACAGACCATCGAAGTAAGTACTTTTATCCTTCCTATTGATTTAGTAGTAAGCAACCAGAGTAATCCTAGTCACCAGAGCGTCCATAGAACTATCAACACTAGTCCACCACATATTCATTTAGGAACCCTAGGAAGATCTATGGCAGATGAGATGAGGATTCCTATATTTAGGGGAGATGGATCTGAAGATCTTGATCAACACTGGTTCCTGTGTGAAGCCATATGGAACATTAAGAATGTCATAGATAAAACTGTAAAAAGAACCCAGTTTAGTACCACTCTAAGGGATTGCGCACAGAGTTGGTACATGAAGCTTGTCCAAGGACTTGCAAAGCCTAAGCCACTGAATTAGATCAAGAACGCACCAATCATATATTTCAATAAACCTAAGTCAAAGTCACAATGTATTACAGATCTGAAAGAGATCAAGCAAAAGGTGGCTGAAATGGTATGAGAGTTCGATTAGAGATTCAAAACCTTAACAGGACGATTGAATTTCCATATCCCAGATGAACAGAACAAAGAATGGTTCATTGCTTCACTCTTACCCCACATTAGAGTTCCTCTGATGCAGAAGAAGATCGCTTCGTAGGCTGAGGCATTGGAGATCACCATGAAGCTAGAATCAACCCCTATGGGAGAATCCAGCTCAGGTATGAGTCAGATCTTGAGTCAACTAACTAGTTTGTCTCTACAGGTCGAAGACATGAAGAAAGACAAGGGAAAAGATAAAAGAGAAGACATCTGGTGTGTCAGATGTAGATAAGAAGTTCATGATAAGGAACACTGCCCTCTATTCAATGAATACTTGGTTTCTAGAGCTCCGAGCCCCTTGAAGCAAGTCAACTTACCTTGGTGTGAGGTATGCAAAAGAAAACATCATACTGGTGAGTGATACTACATGCAAAAGTATGTCCAAACACCTACAAATATGTACTTTACATTCTATAAATCCATAGGACATGATGATAGGGACTGTAGGGCTTATGATCTTATGCATGAGAGGTCGAGAGACATATATAAGATCCACGACGAAGTACAACAAGAAGGAAACACTACGCAGTATAACTCCCCTGGGAGAGGAAACTACAATCCTCGCAGTGGATTTAGAGGAAGAGGATGAGGAGGAGGCATGATTCGAGGCCGAGGACAGATCATCTGTTATAACTGTGCACAACTAGGACACCTTGCAAGGGATTGTCAAAACCCTTGTACCACTTGCAGTTACTCCAACTCATTTGACCATGTTATAGAATAATGTTCTTTACTGCTAGCTAAGCTTCAGGGAAGATGAGGACCCCAATAGAACCCACAAGTGCAATTGATCTATGATGAACCTCGTGGAGAAAACCCTAGAGTTGTTGTTATTACTAGAGGAGGCACTGTTAAAGGAGAAGACAGATTGACCCAAGGAAATATTACAGAAGACTTAGGTGTCAGGAAAACTACAAAGAAGACCCAAACGTTTGATGCGAAGAAAGAAAGACATATATTCGAGGAGGCAAGGAAAGAGTGCAAAGCGGATCAAGGTTCCTCATCAAATTCTAGACCAGAAGTGAGAGAATACGGAATGCCTCTGGAATTTGATCAGTCTGCTTCATCGAAAGAAGGAAAAGAGGTAATCAAGCTCATAGAATATCTATATACTTGTATTAAGTTGATTTAGGATGAAAACGTTGTATAAGAATTACAGAATTTAATCAGGAAATATGAGCTAGGAAAGATAGATCCCTTACTGAATAGGGAATTACACCAAATTGGTAAGAAGAGAAGGATGAATAAAGAATTACACTTGAATTCTCAAATAGGAGAGTATGACATAGACTATGTGGTCCTCGACTTAGGGTCAGAGGTCAATGTGATGATGAAGCAAACCTGGGCACTGATGGGAAAACCCAAGCTGATTTATTCTCCTATCAGAGTTAGTATGGATAATCAACAAGATGTAAGTCCATTTGGCAGATTGGAACATGTCCCTGTGGACATCGACAAACTAAGAACAATTGCATATTTTGAGGTAATCGAAATAGTTGATGACAGTTGCCCTTACCTTGCACTATTAGGAATTGATTGGGCCTTCAATAACTCCACTATTGTTGATTTAAAGAAGAGACGTATGAATTTTGAAAGAGATGGCCTTAGGGTCATCACACCTTTATATCCATATGAAGGTCAACATTACACATAGCCCATTAGAGAAGAAGACCATGCATATGCACTAGAAAACATATACAAATTAACATTCAGACAACATGATTAAATTAACCCTATAGCCGATGGGAATCTAAGTTGGTGAAGTGACAATGCATGCTCATCAGACTCATAAGAAGAACTGGAGAACTGGAATAATAAGATGTATGAAGTATCTACAAGACGATGCGCTAGATTAACCAGAGATGTTCGTTGGATAGACA
Organism: Picea glauca; assembly: GCA_000966675.3. Classification (NCBI taxonomy): domain Eukaryota; kingdom Viridiplantae; phylum Streptophyta; class Pinopsida; order Pinales; family Pinaceae; genus Picea; species Picea glauca. The sequence continues at coordinate 6,376 of JZKD02S1529586.1, forward strand.
CAACAATAAGTAACTTTCCCACATTTGATGGTATGAATCCTTTAGAAGCCTTCCTATTAGATTTTGAATCAAGTGTACCAACACAACAAAGACTGTTGGCAATGGATGAGGCCCTCAAAGCCACGCCAACAAGATGGTGGGGGACGCACAAAATTAACATTACAGACTGGACACAATGCCAAACTTTGATGACAACATGGTTCTTAGCCCAAGTAGAAAGCTGCGAAATGAGGTACATAGGTCAAAGATTCCCCAAGGACCACATGTGAAGCTGCGAAGAATCTTGGAGAAATATTCCTCAAGAACATTGGGTACACAGATTCATTAACACACTATATATGACCCCTATCAATTGGCACCTTCAAGCGGAGCTGTACCTCATCACTGCAGATTGGGAAGGTATGAATCAGAACTTTGTAACAACATTTTTCTTTGAAAGCCAATATCCATCAGTAGACCAAGCCTTACAGATTGTAAGACAAAAGGTATTTGAGGAGGCCACTAGCCTCCCTATGCAACAAGAAGAGGACGAATGGACTGCACCATTCTAGAAACTGCAAAGTTGTTACAAAATCAGTGCTGATGAAGAAAATGACCCAAGGAAGGTGAACATCGTAGAAACAGAAGGTCAAAGAGATGTGGAAGGACCAGTAATTGAGCTACCATTTATTGGGCAACCAATCAAGATTAAGAAGGTCAATATTGGAACATAAGAGACCCCAAATCTTGTCAATGTCAGAGATTACTGGGATGCTACAAACATTGAAAAGATTACAGAGTTACTGCACGAGTATCAAGACTTATTTCCCACCAAGTTCACTGAGATGTGTTATCTCCTCAAATGTTTTACACAAATTTTGAGGAATTTCATCTGTTCATGCTTAATGTGTCAATTAATCTTAGTCATTTAGCCAATATTTTATCTCCAAATTATTCATTCATCTCCCATTGATCTTTCTTTCCCATAAATCCTTTGGTCTCTTCCTCTTTACCTGCAATACAAAAAATGCATATTAGATGTTACCATAGCCTATAACCCTAGTTTTATTATCTTTTATACTGTCAAATGATAATATGATCTTTTTTGTAAAATGGTGGGTGCTCGAAGTGATTCTAAAACCTAAGCCATATCACACCAAAACTACATGCCTAATTCTTATGCCTAAGTCTGAGTTTTTCTTTAAATCAAATCAAATCTAGCCTCTCAGGTCTCATGGTTTTTCAAAAAAATATTTTGGAAAGCCCACATGCTAGCCATGAGTTATAGACAAGCTATGAGTCATACCATGAGTTAACCTATGAGCCTAGTTTTCATGCTAAGTTTAAAGTCCATCACCTAAAACCCCATTCAATAACATAAGACCACGAGTCAAACACTCAAGCCCAACATTAAGCGCTAAGCCCAATTCCTCATGCCACGATCCATGCCACATTTAACAACATATGCACACATGTCATTTTATGAGTCAAGGTTCATATGTCAATCCATATCACATCAAGGTTCACATTGTCATGCGCCAAGTTCAAATCCTCATTCCACATGTCACACATAAGCCATACAGTAATCACACAGTCCCAATTTCTTAAACACATTCAACAGTCCACATATCAACCACTCATAAAGCGCATATGTCAACACAAGACAAGTGCACACAAAGAGGAAGAGGAAGAAGTATGTTCAATACAGAGGGCCAAGAGGTTATCCGATAGCCCTATGCTCGATACATCTGAGCAATAGCAGATCAAGATTATGGTGATCCTGTTGAAAGTTTGAGGAATAAAATGAGTTCCCATTTATATCAGAGTGAAACGACAGAGAATAAAATGTTTATGCATGCTATGAAGAAGGAAAACAAGGGCTGCCATTGATTTGATACATAAATGACAAACACTCCAAAATGGACACTCTTGATTAAGCATTCAAAGTTATGATGATGAAGAAATAGGGAAGACAAAACATATGCTTTTAAACGAAGTTTGACTAACATCCTGAGTATAGTTCCTTTCAAAGTTGTACATTAATTGCGAATATACAGTCATGACCATCCGTAGAATTCCTAATATTGAAGATCTCATTTGTTCTGTCCGAGATGAGTGCTCTTGGTGCACTTAGATACAATGAAAGCTTCTGTAAGTGTAGGATACATGATGGATTCCTCTCTATTCCAGGAATATTCCAGTGATGGATCGAGGAAGGTAATTTCTAGTTGAAAACTTATTCTATTTTAAAGATTTTATTCCAGAGTTTATAGCAGAATTTGGGGTATAGGTGGCAACTTAATCCACATTCTTAGTAGCAGTTCCATCATTTAAGGAAAAAATCAATCGAGGCACTTCAGGTGATAGAACATTTATGGTAATATAATGATGAAATTCCAGTAAGGTAAAGGTCTTTCCAGATTTGAAGGTCATCTAAATCATCAGTCAAAGGAGCATGATTGATTGGAGGAATTTAAGTAATTTTGTAAATTTTGAAAGCTATCTCGAAACATAGCTTTCGGTGGCTTAGATAGGCTTTCATAACTGTCTTTAGCCACTGAAAAAAGATCTTTCAGTGGCTTATAGGATCGGATTTTTGACTCTTTAGCCACCGAAAGTGCAGAACAAGGCAGAGAGGTCTTCTTTTTGCACAGATCCGAGATTTACTCATCCAGATGACTCGAAGAAGGTTTGTAATGATGAATAATAATTAAAGTCATCATTTTTGGGATTCTGTTTCAATCCTCAAGGTGCCAACAAATAAAAGAAGATATAATTGGTTATCTAATTTTGGGAAAAAACTGTCTTTTTCCAAAGGTGGCAGTTTTTGACTTATCCTTTAGCCTTGGAAGGCTTTATCCATCTTTCAAAGATATGAAGAAGATGAAGATCATTTGAGATAAGAGTTCGACCTATTTTATATGATCTTTCCTATTTTCCTGTACTAGATTTTGACTTACTATTTCAAGTAAATCTGATCCAACTTTTTAGGATCTAGATTTCTCATGTAAAGGCTATAAATTCACAGATTGTTGATGAACAAAGAGGTTTGACTTTGAGTTCTAGAATCTACTGTTATTTTGATACAAACACTTTCTTTAATATATTCAGCCTGCAAGCTTCTTTCATTGTTATTGTCATACTTTCTTTTCATTTCTATTCTATGCCTATGAGTTGAAATTATTTCTTTGTCTCTGTTTAAATGTCCTATGGTAACTGACATCTTACCTTTGATTATTAAACAAGAATCATGATCCAGGCGATCAAATTTTGCTCAAAATTCAAAGTGCTCGGAATTTTTTCAAATCAAACAAGAGTGCATGCCTCGTCGTTATGAACCCAACGCAACTTGTTTGGGTTCAAACGGACGTCAGGAGAAAGAGATATCACATTCTGTTCAAAATGACAAACAAGCAAAAAAAAGGGATGTTGACTGTACAATCCGTACAGTCTGTACAGACACTGAAGTGGCAAGCCATACAGCATGTGGCAGGCTGTACGACACATGGAAAGCAGTTATTTAGATAGTTGGCATGTGACAAGGCTTGTTTGCAGCGAACGGGTTGGCGACACGTGGCCCAATCAATGGCCGCCATGTGTCACATGTATATTGGTTTAAAATTATGTTGTTGGCCGGAGTCGACCCCGGGACCTCTGGGAAAGGGGGAGAGACTTGGGAAGAGCCGCCAACCGACACGCCACTGGTTGGTCCTTGTTATATATATGACAATATATTTATATATGTTTACATATGTGGATAGTTGGGGCTCGACCAGGCTGGGGCTTAGCCCCAGCCCTTGGTCGCACATTGCATTAACATATGACCCATAGCTATACTGTTTGGCGTGCGCGTGCGGTTGCATTTTGATTTGGTTCCAACGGTTATACAAATGACCTGCCACTTTTCCCTTAACCATTGGCTTGTGGAACGAGGGCCTATGTTTATACTTGCGCGTGGTCATATGGGTCATACGACCTTGCCCTTGATGGTTAGGGGCTAGGTGCGCCCGTAACTGTCCTACAGTTTGCATGGTTCACGCGGTTGCGTTTGGTGCTAAGTTTTTATGCTTAAATATGCGTGTGGGCTAGGTTGAGCCAACAAGGGTGCGTTTTGTAGATGCAGAGACAACAAGTTTGAAGGGGGACTTCCAGGAAGCCTATCTT
>JZKD02S1529608.1:0-10518 GCA_000966675.3 Picea glauca
AGAACTTTGTCAGGTTAACTGACTCATCAATTTAATGAAAAATATGAACCATTTTGGTTCAATAATATATCAGAATTCTTTCTTCTGATTTCTTGAAAAATTGAATGCCCAGATCAATTTTCTTGGTGAATAATTATATTCTACTATCCAACACCTTTCCAACTCCTTCTTCCATTCTCAATTCTAAGTCTTGAGCATAAAGTTATGGTTATTTGAAAATTTTCCATTAATTTTTTTGTTCCCTCTTCAACTTGGTGCAATTTTGCATTGTAATTATACATTTTTGCACCTACTCCATTGGAGTTTTAGTATGATATCAATTGGGTTTTTTATCATATTTTGGACATTATTTCCAATTTTCACATTTTTCTGGGTTTTGGGTTGCTAGTTACAGCCTGCTGAAGTTCTAGGCCAATTCGTGTTTTTGGTCTGAAATGCTACAGGTACCTTATTTGCCATATTAAACATTTTTAACATGCCCAGAAATTTAATTCATCTCTAGGAATGTGTTCTATGGTTCAATATCTTTCCATTGACTACTCATGTGCCTCAATCAGATTCCGAAGTAGAAAGTTATGGCCCTTCGAAGTTAGTTGGGTCTAAAAACTTACCCTCCATTGTTTGTCCTGTAACTTCTTCATAAAATCTTTGTTTGACGAACAATTTACATCATTAGAAAGATCTCTCCAGGATCTTTCATTTGCGCTGTAGAGACACATTTTACCTTGGTACACTCTAATCTCATGGTTTTTGAGTAGCTAAAAGCATTGTTAAGGGCCTCAAAAACATGCTGCAAAAAGATGACCTTCAAACAGTATAAAATGTTGCAGAAATTCGTTCGTTTTTTGTTGTTGTAGACCATCCAAATGACTTTGCGCGCACAATTTTGTACATGTACGCCCATATTTATCAAGTGTAGCAACACCATAAGGTAGCGCATGCTCCGCACAACTATAATCAATGTGGATCATTTCTTTGTCGTGCCCATAACTAGTGCACACTACGTTTTTGTCACGTGCCACTATCCACCACGCACAATTTTGGTTCTTGCACTAATACCTGTTGCACGCAATTTTTGTGTCGCGTGCCACTATCCACCGCACACAATTTTGGTTCTTGCACTAATACCTGTTGTGCGCAATTTTTGTGTCGCACGCTAATATTCCATGTGCATTTTACTCTACGTGCTACATTATGCCAAAGTTTAGTACACCCCCACCACGCACTAGTACTATGTGTGCACCATTAACTAAACTATCGCGTGACAACATTTACCCACATTGCGAGTGCACCAACAAAAATTCTCTGTGCTCTGCCAATACTGTGCACGCCATGCACACCATGCACACCAGTATTACGCATGCACCCTCAATCTGCACCGCGCAATGCTAAATTTAGTGTGCACACCCGCACGCCAAAAAATTTCGCACATTACCACTCTACATCGCACAATGCCAAAATTAAGTGTGCAAAATTGTGCGCCAATGTCAAATTTAAGCATGCGCACCCGCAAGCCCATATTTTTCGTGCAGCGCCAAATTTTAGCGCGCGCACCCATACACCAATATTTTTCCGCGCAACGCCAAATTTTAGTGTGTGCACCAGCACGCCGATATTTTATCGTGCATCGACAAATTTTAGTGCGCACACCCGCACGCCAATATTTTTCCGCGCAGTGTCAAATTTTAGCGCGTGCACCTGCACGCCAATATTTTCCACATATCACAAGATTTTCACTATACATCATGCATTTTTAGTGCACCCACCTATGCACATTCATTTTTATGTGCATCAATTCCTCATGAATTCCACTGTATAAATTGGGGCGTTTGCTTAACTTTTTTCCAATTTTTACCATAGACATTCTGTAACTATGAAATTTGTTCAATTTCACCCCGATAACACCGATTAAACCTCTGCAACAACAAATCGTTGTGGGTTGACATTTCTGGAATGAATTTTTCCCAAACTCAATTCACGAATTGAGAATTTTAATCAACTGATCTCGCTCCATTTGTCATGGCTTCACTGTAACTTCAAATTTGACCAATTCCAGATCTGAATTTTCAAGAACAAATATTAAATCAAGAATATCTCACCACTTGGCCAAATTTATCAGTTTTCCCATGAATTTAATAAAAAAAATTGGGTTTTTTTCCCAATTCCACGCAATTACTTCAAATTTTTAATATGGACTCTCTTTAACTTCAAATTTGGCCACTTCGAAATAAATCCTATGTGAAATTTCGCTTCAACTCAACTTTCTCGGCCCATCCATGTTCAGTGTTGAAAACTGAAGCTCTGATACCATATTGTAACATCTCCGACCACCCAGGTCGGGCCATGCTACTCCAGAAAACGCTCTGATACCATATTGTAACATCCCCAACATCCAACTGGGCTATGCTACGTAAAAAAAAATCAAACTTCATGCAATTAAAACATCTACACATAGAACTCTTGTGGAACTTTATATATATAACATAAAACAGACATTTACATTATGTAAATGCACATATTCATACAGAATGATAATAAAAATATACATGAAACACACAGAGGAATAACCCATAAAAATAGACACATAAATAATAATGCAGCATGTAATTTAACACACAATTGACACTTAACTTGGTAAAAATATCACCAACTTTGTGTAGACCTTCCACAAACCTCCCAGCCCTAGAACACACTACTCATCACTCTCAACAGTGGGTCACCCCCGAGATGGGACTAAACTCCATCCGGGTAAAGGGATTCCTAACCAGGCTGATGTATCTTAGAAAACAGGAAAGACTCTGTCATAGGTGCCAACTCAAACTAACAACCTACAGTCCCTCATTCCCCACATGCCTATCCCACCCTAGGAAGTGTGCCCTTTCTCTGCTCAACAGTCCCTCGGTTGCCCGAATTCCCTTCCAGAGCTTCAACAATCGGCTGGACAAGAAGTCTCAGAGCCTTGTAGTTGTAGTTTAGCACCTTCAGGAAATCAATTCCCAACAATTCTCTCACCCAGAGAGAAATTCTGCATGGGTCTGAAAACCTGCCTCTTCAATATTCCACAGGCCTCACAACCCGCTTCTTTAGTCCAGCTTCGAAACTAACTAGGTACAGGTACAGAGAAGTATAGAGGATAGTTCAATGAGTGTGTGAATGATCATGGAATGATTGGAAAATTAAATAAGTCTAAGCTATATGTATGCATGTTCCCAACTTGACACTTGTCATGTTGGGAGCTACTTTGGCCCACTTGTCACAATCATTAGAACTTAGGATAAAATAATTATCCATACTTTACACTTTAAGGAATATTAATATAATATTCCTTTTTGGCTTAATCTCCCTAGCTTATCCCTTTTCCTTAACTTTTACCCCCCACCTTTTCCCTAACTAGTGGATTTTAGTCCCCCATACTATTTTATCGTGGTCGGTCTACACGCAGCGATGTATTTTATATTAATGATAATACATATACAAAAATAGGCTCACTAGATTTTAACATCTAGGCTCTCCAGCCTAATCATCACATAAGTTTTCTATCTTATAATAAATTGGCTCACCAGCCTATAAAACACAACATATACACAAAGGCTCCCTGGCCTCAAAATCACGGGCACTCAAGTTTGTTGCGTGCGATATCCTGGAATGTGCACACTTCATCATTTTACTATGCAGTACATGTGAGCACTATACCATGGAAGGTGCATACAAAAAATGATATCAAACAACTCACCAAATTAAGTACATTTTCATTTACATTTACAATTGGGTTCGGCCTAGGGGTATTACACTTGTCATTGCCATGCCATGCCATGCCTTGCCTTGCCATGCCATGCAATGTCATGCCATGCCTTGTCAAGCCATGCCATGGAATGTCTTTCCTTTCCATGGCATGNTTTAAGGAATATTAATATAATATTCCTTTTTGGCTTAATCTCCCTAGCTTATCCCTTTTCCTTAACTTTTACCCCCCACCTTTTCCCTAACTAGTGGATTTTAGTCCCCCATACTCTTTTATCGTGGTCGGTCTGCACGCAGCGATGTATTTTATATTAATGATAATACATATACAAAAATAGGCTCACTAGATTTTAACATCTAGGCTCTCCAACCTAATCATCACATAAGTCTTCTATCTTATAATAAATTGGCTCACCAGCCTATAAAACACAACATATACACAAAGGCTCCCTGGCATCAAAATCACGGGCACTCAAGTTTGTTGCGCGCGATATCCTGGAATGTGCACACTTCATCATTTTACTATGCAGTACATGTGAGCACTATACCATGGAAGGTGCATACAAAAAATGATATCAAACAACTCATCAAATTAAGTACATTTTCATTTACATTTACAATTGGGTTCGGCCTAGGGGTATTACACTTGTCATTGCCATGCCATGCCATGCCTTGCCTTTCCATGCCATGCAATTTCATGCCATGCCTTGTCAAGCCATGCCATGGAATGTATTTCCTTTCCATGACATGGATTTCCGTGCCATGGCATGCCATTGCATTCCTTTCCTTTCCATGCCATGCCTTTCCAAGCCATGTCATTGCATTCCTTTCCTTTCCATGCCATGCCTTTCCAAGCCATGCCATGGGATGTCGTTCCATTTCCATACCATGCCATGCCATTTCCATGTCATGCCATTACCATTTCCATGGCATGCCATTGCATGTATTTCCTTTTCATTTCCATGACATGCCATTGCATGTATTTCCTTTCCATTTCGTGTCTTTCCTTGCCATGGCATGCCATTTCATTCCTTGCATCACCATGCCATGCCATGGCATTGGAATGGAATGGAAAGACAAGGCATGGCATGTCATGGCATGGAAAGGCATGACATGGCAAGGCAAGGAATGTAATGGAATGTCATGGAAATGGAAATGGCATGGAAATGGCAATGGCAATGGCAATGGAAATGGCAATGGCATGGCAATGGAAATGACAGTGGCAAGGCATTCCATGCCATGCATTGCAATGTCATGGCATGGCAATGGAAATGAAAGTGGCATGGCATTCCATGCCATGCATTGCAATGTCATGGCATGCCATGTCATGCCTTTCCATTCCATGCCTTGCCATGCCATGCCTTGCCATGCCATCCTTTCCATGGCATGCATCTCCTTTCCATGTCATTCCTTTCCATGACATGCCTTGCCAAGCCATGCCATGTTAAAAATTGCCTTAAGTTTGCTAAAAATGGCCTTAAGTTGCCATGTCTTTCCTTTCCATGTATTTCCTTGTCATGTCATGCCTTCCCTTGCCTTGTGTTCATGGGTCTAAATTATCCCGACAATAGTAAGGAGTTACCCCTAGTAAGAAGTCCCAATTGTACCTTTCACCATTTGGAAAAGGGAACCCATCCAAATTCTGGCCCAATAGTCATTCATGGTTTGGTTTTACTTGTTGTCGCCTAGTCCATCGATGAGGGTGAATCATGAATGGTTATGAAAATGGAAGATGTAGATGAAGATTATGTAAATGCAGGTTTATAATCTACTTCTAATCTACCCTATCCTATCTAGGATCAAATTAACGTAAGTGAATGAGCTGTGACATGAAACTAACTCTTCCAATAGCTCTATTCAGATAGCTAAAATGAATAAATTAAGTTAGATAACACATGTACATAAATATATAACCAGAATAGTATAAGTCATTATATCAGATACATTGGAAGCTCATTCTCTCAGGACATATAATATAATAAAGAGTAACAAAACCATAAGAAAACATGTATTGTGTCAAAACAATACATAAACAAACATGCTCTTACATCCCATGTGAACAACAAACATTCTTCTTGAAATAGTTCGCAGAAAAACAACGACACATGCGAGTCCTTCTTTCTATCAAAAGTTGGCCTTGAGGGCTTCTTCATATTAAAAGTTTCAGCAATAGTTCATGAAAACTCTAAGTACATCTCTCCAATTTTAGTTGGCATTGTATTCCCAAAATAGTTCAGAAGTATACAATGTTTGAAGAGCCAAAATCCCTTTCTTTGGGTTCAATTATAGTATTTATTGAGGTTCAATAAGACATATGGCCTTTTGTCTCTCTCCATGACCTTTCATATTCCAATGTTTGTCCTTGTCCTCTTTATGATGATGAGTAACAAGGACAGTGGTTACATTTTGAATTTGTCTCCTAGCATTGGATGGTCATCGTGGATTTTGGCCATATGTGCCTTGCGCATCATGAAGACTAGCTTTGGGCATGGGAGCATCTTCATCATCCGAGTTTGGCAGTCAATCATAATGGATTTTATATATCTCTTCTTCATCCATTTGCCTAATATTTTCTTTGTTTCTCCTCCATCACTGCTACATCTTTCATTATTTCTCCTTCATCGTCTTTAGTTGTAGATTTCATCATGAGAATGTTGAGTGCAACCCTCTTTCGCTCGGTACCTGGCACTATTCAACATACAATAGATGAAAGTAACTCCAAATAAACCATCAAGAATAACCATTAGAATGCATATAACAGAGGAATTAAATAATTGAAATATCAAGTAAGCTTCCCTCGATTCAATCCCTGGTTCGTTTGCTCATGATCGAGGCATTGCATTTTCTGAGGCTGCCAACAATGTACCAAATATGCATACTGAAAAATTAAGGAAAAAAATTAGGAATTTCTTAAAACCTATAAGTATAAAGTTTCAGATCTCAGAAACACATTTCCAACGGTATAAATAACGTGTGAAACAGACACCGTAGTCAAAAGTTGTGACCATTTTACGAAAGCTAGTTTTTTAGGTTTCAAAGGAGTTAACATTAACTGCTTCGATTTTTCATTAGAAGAGTTGATACTAACTCCTCCAAATTTCCATCGAAGGAGTTTGAACGAAATCCTTCGATTTGCGTCGGAGGACAATTCATGAACCTCGTTGGGTGAAAAATGGAGGTTGAGTTATGAAATTTGTTAAATGATCGTGTTGGCGCACTCTCATCTAAACTCTATAGGCAAGCGGTTGTTGAAAATTTAAATCCTTTGTCTCTATATCATCGTCATGCATGAGTTATGAACTCACTGAACTTGAATTGTTGTACATTGAACTTGGTTTCATATAATGATGCTTGGTTTGATTCTAATTTAAATAAATTCATGAGAGGGAAAATCAAAAAAATAAAAAAAATATGGAGGCTTCCCCCACCACTCTAGCTCACCTTTACTCACATGACATGGTTCATTTAAATATTACATGATAAAATATTAGGCTTGAGGGTAAGGGGGTGGCATGTCACGCCCCTTCCACTTTCCACTCCATGAAAACCCTCTTATTTAATCAAGAGTAAAGGGGGAGGGGTGGTATGACTACGCCCTCTCCCCACATTTCTTAACACACAATATTGCATATGGAGGGGGGTCGTGACATGGAGGGGGTAGTGGGTCATGTCCCCTCCATCAATCCAAATGTGATCCAGAACAAACCAACGCAACATAAAAACCATTGTAACCTCAATGCTTTTGAAATCAGTTTTCATCATCGCAAGATCTTTGCATACATCGATAAAGTTAGTATTAAGTCTCATGCATGCATCGATGGAATTAAAACAAGTGAGATANCCATTGCATTCCTTTCCTTTCCATGCCATGCCTTTCCAAGCCATGTCATTGCATTCCTTTCCTTTCCATGCCATGCCTTTCCAAGCCATGCCATGGGATGTCGTTCCATTTCCATGCCATGCCATGCCATTTCCATGTCATGCCATTACCATTTCCATGGCATGCCATTGCATGTCTTTCCTTTTCATTTCCATGGCATGCCATTGCATGTATTTCCTTTCCATTTCATGTCTTTCCTTGCCATGGCATGCCATTTCATTCCTTGCATCACCATGCCATGCCATGGAATTGGAATGGAATGGAAAGACACGGCATGGCATGTCATGGCATGGAAAGGCATGACATGGCAAGGAATGGAAATGGCAATGGCATGGCAATGGAAATGACAGTGGCATGGCATTCCATGCCATGCATTGCAATGTCATGGCATGCCATGCCATTCCTTGCCATGCCATGCCTTTCCATGCCATCCTTTCCATGGCATGCATCTCCTTTCCATGTCATTCCTTTCCATGACATGCCTTGCCAAGCCATGCCATGTTAAAAATTGCCTTAAGTTTGCTAAAAGTTGCCTTAAGTTGCCATGTCTTTCCTTTCCATGTATTTCCTTGTCGTGTCATGCCTTCCCTTGCCTTGTGTTCATGGGTCTAAATTATCCCGACAATAGTAAGGAGCTACCCCTAGTAAGAAGTCCCAATTGTACCTTTCACCATTTGGAAAAGGGAACCCATCCAAATTCTGGCCCAATAGTCATTCATGGTTTGGTTTTACTTGTTGTCGCCTAGTCCATCGAYGAGGGTGAATCATGAATGGTTATGAAAATGGAAGATGTAGATGAAGATTATGTAAATGCAGGTTTATAATCTACTTCTAATCTACCCTATCCTATCTAGGATCAAATTAACGTAAGTGAATGAGCTATGACATGAAACTAACTCTTCCAATAGCTCTATTCAGATAGCTAAAATGAATAAATAAAGTCAGATAACACATGTACATAAATATATAACCAAAATAGTATAAGTCACTATATTAGATACATTGGAAGCTCATTCTCTCAGGACATATAATATAATAAAGAGTAACAAAACCATAAGAAAACATGTATTGTGTCAAAACAGTACATAAACAAACATGCTCTTACATCCCATGTGAACAACAAACATTCTTCTTGAAATAGTTCGCAGAAAAACAATGACACATGCGAGTCCTTCTTTCTATCAAAAGTTGGCCTTGAGGGCTTCTTCATACTAAAAGTTTCAGCAATAGTTCATGAAAACTCTAAGTACATCTCTCCAATTTTAGTTGGCATTGTATTCCCAAAATAGTTCAGAAGTATACAATGTTTGAAGAGCCAAAATCCCTTTCTTTGGGTTCAATTATAGTATTTATTGAGGTTCAATAAGACATATGGCCTTTTGTCTCTCTCCATGACCTTTCATATTCCAATGTTTGTCCTTGTCCTCTTTATGATGATGAGTAACAAGGACAGTGGTTACATTTTGAATTTGTCTCCTAGCATTGGATGGTCATCGTGGATTTTGGCCATATGTGCCTTGCGCATCATGAAGACTAGCTTTGGGCATGGGAGCATCTTCATCATCCGAGTTTGGCAGTCAATCATAATGGATTTTATATATCTCTTCTTCATCCATTTGCCTAATATTTTCTTTGTTTCTCCTCCATCACTGCTACATCTTTCATTATTTCTCCTTCATCGTCTTTAGTTGTAGATTTCATCATGAGAATGTTGAGTGCAACCCTCTTTCGCTCGGTACCTGGCACTATTCAACATACAATAGATGAAAGTAACTCCAAATAAACCATCAAGAATAACCATTAGAATGCATATAACAGAGGAATTAAATAATTGAAATATCAAGTAAGCTTCCCTCGATTCAATCCCTGGTTCGTTTGCTCATGATCGAGGCATTGCATTTTCTGAGGCTGCCAACAATGTACCAAATATGCATACTGAAAAATTAAGGAAAAAAATTAGGAATTTCTTAAAACCTATAAGTATAAAGTTTCAGATCTCAGAAACACATTTCCAACGGTATAAATAACGTGTGAAACAGACACCGTAGTCAAAAGTTGTGACCATTTTACGAAAGCTAGTTTTTTAGGTTTCAAAGGAGTTAACATTAACTGCTTCGATTTTTCATTAGAAGAGTTGATACTAACTCCTCCAAATTTCCATCGAAGGAGTTTGAACGAAATCCTTCGATTTGCGTCGGAGGACAATTCATGAACCTCGTTGGGTGAAAAATGGAGGTTGAGTTATGAAATTTGTTAAATGATCGTGTTGGCGCACTCTCATCTAAACTCTATAGGCAAGCGGTTGTTGAAAATTTAAATCCTTTGTCTCTATATCATCGTCATGCATGAGTTATGAACTCACTGAACTTGAATTGTTGTACATTGAACTTGGTTTCATATAATGATGCTTGGTTTGATTCTAATTTAAATAAATTCATGAGAGGGAAAATCAAAAAAATAAAAAAAATATGGAGGCTTCCCCCACCACTCTAGCTCACCTTTACTCACATGACATGGTTCATTTAAATATTACATGATAAAATATTAGGCTTGAGGGTAAGGGGGTGGCATGTCACGCCCCTTCCACTTTCCACTCCATGAAAACCCTCTTATTTAATCAAGAGTAAAGGGGGAGGGGTGGTATGACTACGCCCTCTCCCCACATTTCTTAACACACAATATTGCATATGGAGGGGGGTCGTGACATGGAGGGGGTAGTGGGTCATGTCCCCTCCATCAATCCAAATGTGATCCAGAACAAACCAACGCAACATAAAAACCATTGTAACCTCAATGCTTTTGAAATCAGTTTTCATCATCGCAAGATCTTTGCATACATCGATAAAGTTAGTATTAAGTCTCATGCATGCATCGATGGAATTAAAACAAGTGAGATA
>JZKD02S1529619.1:0-10518 GCA_000966675.3 Picea glauca
ATTGAACACATATGCAGAAGCATTTTGAACTGTTTATGAAAAGATTCTAATGGCTATGATATGAGTTTTGTCTTCCTTCATTGTTTGTATTTCCTGTGATCTTTTATTCCATATGAATTTTCTTCTGTTTAAATTGGAGAGTTAAAGGCCTAGAATTCATCTTGTGATGCTCTCGGATGAAGCAATTTAAATTGTATGTATTTCTTCCTAACTAATTTAGAATTTATTTAATTAATGCTCTGATGTAGTTACTTGTTTTCCCCCTTTCCTCTTACACTCTGCAAATTTAAATTTACAACTCAAATTCATTGCCTCATTTATCCTTTATCCTCTAGAGAGATCTACTTACTAATCCTTGTTTTCATTCATTTTCAGAAATTTTGACTCCATAGCCCTATGTGTTCCTCCCCTTCTTAGCCAACAACTTTATAAAAATCCCCAAAACAAACCAAATCTAGCCACCGATTTCCATAGATATATCAAGTGACACGAGAGTGCCCTCTTCAAGTTGAACCAGCTACCTTTCAGCTCTAAAGTAGGTTGAAGTAGTTACCTATGTTGTTTGTCTATTCAGCCGAACAGATTTACAAAGTGATAATAGGATCAATACCAAGCATTTCTTCATAACTCTAGGAAAAAATGTCATGGAACTCTTGGAAAATGGATTTATAAGAATGGACCTCATCAGTAGAACATGAGGCATTGATATGAACATTTTCCACAACTCTGGGTTTAATCGATATGTCAAGAGGGACAATAGGTGAAATATTACTCAAGTTCCCTTCATACAAAATATTGTGTGCTGATTCAGGAACAGAGGAAATAACAACAATGGTAGATGAAGTCAAAATCCATTGGTAACTCTCTATGGTCTCAGGTTCCAGGAAGAGAATAGAATGATGATTCTCATCGTCCTATGGAGTATCTTCCATGGACATGACTTTCATGATCATCTCATCAGTAGGAAATATCACATGAAACAGATTAGGAGATGTATCATAGAGAGAAGGAGGAGAAGGAGTTGTTGATTGAATATCTTAATAAGATGATTCTACCAGACTTAAAGGCATGTAGTCGTCGTAATGGAGACAGTCGTCAGATTTAGGAACTATCCATGGGTCATAAGACTCATGGGTTTCACTAACAAAGTTCGATATCATGTTAATCGAGGCAACAAAAGGAGGAAGAATATCAGGTGGTGGAATAGGAAATGTACCCATCAAGGATGAATCTTTTAAAAGACCTACACCGACATTCTCATAACTGGGAGGTGTTTTCGCGATGAAAGGTACATTGCTAGTACGTGAATCAGAATTAAAGAAGGCCAGTTGATCAACAGTAATGAATTTTCCTTGGTGTGGGAAATGTAACACATGGAAAAGAGTAGAAACAACTGTGAGCATGGAATCAATCCATCTATGGCCAAGTAGAAGGTTGTAATCAAGAGGTGCATCAAAGACTTCAACCTCGACATCAATCGCCTTACCTTCTAACATAATAGAAAATTAAGGAATAACAACATAAGGTTTAAACCCTGTACCATCAAAATCCTTGAGAGTATTGTGTGACTCGGTAGGGCAGGAGAGCCAATAGCTTTCCAAAAATTAACAAACATAATGCAAGTTGAGGTGCCTTCATCAATAACAGTTCAAAAAATATTTTTATTTTCCACAACAACTTGTATCTGAAACACTAATTGAAGAGGAAGCCTTGGAATATGATATTCCAAGTCAATGATTATCAAATTGGTATCAGTAGGGTCAATTCCACCAATATCCTTTAACAACGCCTTCCGTTGAGTAGGGAAACTTTGAAGGACTTCGAGAGCCAACATCGCAGAGGGTGATTGCGCAAGGTCTTCTACAATACGATAGTTTTGGGCAGCACGTGCATGAGGATTAAATGAGGACTTTCGAACAATGCCCTTGGGTGGAGGATGAATAAATGTATCTAGTATCGTTCATTCAAGATGAAGAGGACCATTTGGAGGTGAAGTTGGTGGAGGAGGTTGAACCAATGGAGGTGGTGAATTATCAACTTTCTCTTTCGAAGGAGAATAATATTTGGCTCGAGTTGCGACTGCAACTTCATTATTCTTGGAGTCACCAGTAAACATAAGTACATGAGATGTGGTAGAGGGAGAAGGTTGGTCATGAATGACCAATTGGGCCTGCTGCTGAGAAGGAAACGGTTGTGACAAGACGGTGGGTGTAGGTGGTGTCTCGGTCCCTTGCAGGAACTTAGTAACCTCATCACGTCGTGGACAATCTTTCATACAATTATCCTCACCACAGATAAGGCAAGGATAACGAGGTTTATGTTTCTCTTTTTCATCAACAGGATGTGTTTTGGGTTTCTTATATTGCTGATTATTATTTTTTTCCTCCTTATTCCTACCCTTAACTTTCTTCTTATTTTTATTTTTACCGGTAGGTGTAGATTGAACCGAATTAACTTCAGAGGTTTTACCGAGGGAAGGTGTTGGATTAGGAGTATTTTTTACATTAGAAGTACAAAATATTTTTTACATTAGAAGTTGGTTATAGCCTCCAACTTGAGTTTTCCCTCCAACTTGAGGTTTCCCCCCAACTTGAGGTTGACCTCTAATAGGAATTTTAAAACCAGAAGCAACAAAATGATTGGTGCCTCCAACTTGATTGGATATTCTAGGGCACGGACGATTAGATCCTCCAGGAGAAGGTGGAGGAGGAGCGTAAGGCCCCCCAGAGAGAACCTGGGTAGGTGTAGGAACAAAATCACTAGCATCATTATACCCAGGAGGAACAAAAATATTAGACCCTCCGGATGGATTTTGAGTAGGAATAACAATGGAAGTATTCAAATCATTATACCCAGTGGGAAGTGGTGGATTTGATCTAATAGGAAGTGGTGTTCCAATAGGAGGTTGAGTGATTACCACATTTCTACTGGAAGGTTTGCTAGTGAGATGGAGAGGAAGAATCAAGTGAGAACCAACCAACAATTGGTCTGAAACTATGACAACATTATTGGATGTGCTAGTAAAATGATCTAAAGGTATTGTATAAGTAGTGGAATTCATAGGAATTTGTGATTCCATAGGTTGATTAGGACTCATTCCTATTCTATAAAAAATATCGTTTCCCAAAGAAGTCCTCCAAAAAGAACGTACAAGGATGGAGCTAGGATTAAAAATTCCAACAGTATGAACCAAAGTTTTAAACGAATCACTCCGAAAGGGCAGATCATCTACACCAGACTTTGCATGAGATCTAGTAGGTACTCTAATATAATCTTCAATAACAATGTCTCCCAATGAATTTAGCCGGAGAAAAATTGGATCTTGTCTAAGATTCAATAATGGGTTTACGGGAAGTATTGACTCCTCTAATGGAGTAGAACTTCCAATCTCGGAGGCTAAGTCGTTATTGACTACTCCTTCAGGAGAGACCTCTGGTGAGTTAGGAAGAAAAGGAACATAATCTTTCATATCTTCTAGAGGTAGCCCTTGCATCCTACATGAACGACGAGGGCTGATGTTGGTTGCACCAAATAAATAACGAAACAAATCTATGGCCAACTAGAGAAACAAACAACACTCACTAATAAAATCTAGAAATCAAGCATGCAAACAAACCTTCTTATTTCAAAGTCACTAGTTGGTGATGAAATCCAACGTCGATAAATCAAGACAAGAAGGGGTTGGGATAAAGCGGGTGGAAAATTTACATTGATGACCTTCTTAACAGACTTACACCCTGGTGCAATCTCCCACACATAATCGTGGGTATACCCTCCAAGGAGCCTGAGTGAGTTTGGCCAACGTTGATTCTAGGTACCGTGAATACTTGCCCCTCCACAGTCACCTCATGTAAAGACCCTAAAGAGATAGGACACTAAGGTTACCAATTACGACAATGATGCCTAGGGAAACAATCGACAGTCTGATCCACATGCAGAGGCATGGTATCTAAGCCCGAAATCAACTCGAGAAGGTACCCACAAGATTTTCTTCTCAAGTGACCCCCAATAATTCGCGCAATCTATACACTAAGACCAACAAAGCAAGGTGAGTAACTCTACTAGTCCTAATGCGACCTCATGATTGACCCTTGTGTTAGAAGGGATTCCCGGGACAAAATGTAGCAAGTGTATTTGAACTCTCCCTATCACAAGATACTATTGTGTGTTTTGATGCTTTGGAGAGTGTTCCTTACAACCTATTCCAAAGATATATCCTAGCTAGTGTTGGTGTAGAGAATTTCTAGAAAATAAAAGTTGCTAATAAATTTTAAAATTACGTTGTATTTGAAAAGGTGTTGCTTACTCAAAAGGGAAACGAAAATGAACTGATGATGTATTTCAACCTTGACCCAATAAAATGAAAGAAGAGATGATTATGAAATCTTGTAATTCGATGAACTCTAATTACAGTAGGGAGAAGGTATCTCTTTTTGTAATAAAAAAGATACGAAACACAATTTCTCAATTTTTGAATGAAAAAGATTCCAAAAAATCAAAAGATACAAAATTTTCCAATTTTCTTGTTTAACAAATATTTGAAATGCAACAATTTTCTTGTAAAAGACTACTAAAAAGAATAATGACTTCAGTTCTTTCTTCCTCAAATCAGATCAGGGATGTAATGAAGAAAAGAAAACATAATCCAAGAAAATTAGCACATTCGCAACACTATTCCAAAATCAAGTTCTAGACAAAAATGAAAAGATAAGAAAACCTTTGTCAAATGAAAACAAAAAATGTCTCTCACTGAATTAACAATCTAGAAAGTAAAAACAATCCAAAACTCCAAATAAATCAAGGATTCTTTGTCAAACAAGCACTCAAGACCAAGATCTAGAGATTATATCCTTGTGACAAAAACCAAAAGAAGAACTTGCAAAATTTACAAAGAAAAAATTTCAATTTCTGAAAATCAATCAAATGAAAGATTCAAAATTATAAATCAATCATTCATTAGTGTTTGAATTTCATCCCAGGTAGTGGAAGAAAAATTGGGTAGATAAAAGAAAAAGGTCTATCACCCAAAAATTCCTACAGGAATCGTCACAGGTTGCAATGGAGCACAGTGTGACGATCTACGGTCGTCGCATGCCACCAATAAGGTACAGTACGATGTCATCGCATTGGTCTGCACCAGTATAGTGTGACGTTAGAGGATCGTTGCGGGATGTCTATAAAGTATAGTGCGACGATCTCTGAAACTAAAGGAAAATGGGAAGAAAGACAAAATTTCTCACTGAACCTTTAGACCCAGGAAGTCAAGATGGATCACCCACAGACTCAGAGAATTAAATTAACCAAAAGAAGGTAGGCTAAAAGAAAATAAGAGGCAAAAAATCAAAATAAATTTGTATCCCTAGTATGGTTGCCAATTTTGTTATCGAAATAATCGGTAAGTGCAGACACAAACATATCTTCCTAACTTCCATACGAAACTAGAACAAAACAGAACACAATACACACTTCGCCTTAAACTTCATTGTCATATAGACTACTTTAGTGAGGTACAAGTGACATACCTTTTAAACGATGTTTGATCCTCTCTAGTGTCATCCTTGTAGCTCCTTCCTTGGGTTTGAAGAATGGTAAGCCTATCTAATAATCACAAACCAACAAAGAGGGAAAACAAAGATATATATATTCTAATGAAGTCTATGCATAAGATCAAGGAATTATACAATAGAAGACGATATGCTTTCATAGGGAAGAAATGTATTGTTGTATTAAATTAAATGGAAAGTGGACAATACAACCCATGCCTTGATGTTGCAAGGCCCCCTTTCAATGGCTCTTTGCTTCAACACACACACATTTTCTCCAATGCCTTGAATGAAGAAGATCTACAATCTGACATGAAGAACTAAAGCAAAGCTCTCAAGCATAATCTGAAGTAGAAATCTCCATGCAAATCTTAGCCTATTCAACCTTATCATTTTCCATGAGAGATCCCTCTTTATATAGTGTGAAAGAGAGATGGATGAAGAGATTAGGATGATCCCACTAAATCAGAAAAGCAAGTAAGATCCAAACCGATTGAAGGCCACCTCATCTTCTAGAATATTCCCTTCTAGAACATTCGTGAATTTTGAATTTTCCAATGCTTTAAGCATCGTTTCACCCTATGCACAAGCAGCGATGATGTGGCAGTCCATTTTTAGAGCAGAGTGCGACGATCAGGCACTGTCGCACCCCATGCATATAGCAGGGTGTGACGACTTTTCTTGTTATGGTTTTTGAAAGAGGAAAGAAAACCACTTTTCTCATGGAGAAAGTCTCTTTTAATATTTTCAGGGAACATGAACACATGTTGTTAGTTGATCACTGAGATGACCAAAATAATGTGTAACAACTATGGCTTGGCCTTGTGGACTCATCTCTTAGTTCCACCGACAGTCTCTACCATTGTAGAATGAATTAGCACAACTGAAGTGGAGGTTGCACAACACAAGGGAGACCTCACTTCCCTACCTCCTAGGAAGCAGGTCATTATGATGTAGGATATTGCTACAAGAACAAAAGAGATTATTGTAATGAGATCAGAGCACCAGAACACATTGGATATGACTTCTGTCACGACCGATACAAACTTGAATTTGTTCACCCAGATGTATGATGAGCTAGCCGCTGCCTTCCCCCCGATTGAATAGCTCAACCACATTGATCTCATAGCCCCAACAGTGATAGCTGAAATTACAAAAACAACTTTCCAAACCACCAAGATGCTTCAAGAGAAGTTTTCTGAGCCTGGGCGTCATTTTTTGGAATTCTTGTAGAATCTCAAAGGCATCATTTTGTTTCCAATTTTACGCATGCACACAAACGAAGTTGTGCACACTCATTTCATAGTTTTATGTGCATATTTAGAAATGTGCGGAGAAATGCCAGAACATGCACATCAGATCAAGTTTTGTTAGTAGCACACCAACTATAAATATTACCAAGTGTGCGTCAGTCCAAGTTTTTTTAGTTGTGCTAGAAACCAAGAAGATGCCCATTGGAATCAAGAAAAGAATCACTGAGAAATCTCTTGGAATGATTATTTCCAGCAACATATGAAGATGTGGGGCAGCCAAAAGATGAGCTAGCTAGGCAATTAAGATTTCCCCTGATGCAGAGAGTCTATGTGGAGCGATGACATGCACTAGAAGCATGATAGGAAGTTGGATCGGAGAAGAAAGTGGGGCAGAGAAGAAAGAGACAATGCCCCCCAACAATGAAAAATATGAAAAGGATCTCTATGCCTAAAACAAGGGTTAGCTAGTTAGTATGTGAAACCATCAGATGGATATCATCCTCACGCTCACTCCAATCCCGTTGTAATACAGTGATGTTGTGAATTTACTCTTATGTATTTGTTATGTCTGGTTCTAAAGCAAGGCGCATGACGCATAATATTGTATTTCGACTATTATAAATAGTAATGTTATGAAGTCCCATGGTTTTCCTAAGCAATTCTTCAACGTATTGTATGTCTCAAATATGATATGATGTTTCAAGTAATAAAGATATGGAAATTCTAATCTATTTTGTGTTTGTTTTGAATGAGTTGGTCATGTGTGTGGATAATTTTAATTCTTACTCCTAAAATAGTCTATCAGACATGAGTTATATGCATGCCAATTGTACTAATGTTTTGTATTCTTAATCCTCCATCTCCAACATAAGACCTTATGGTCTCTGTGATCCTCTTTGCATCTCAAGTGAGACATTTCTCGGCCTTGGCCAAGAATTGATATGTTGGTGCTTTAGGGTTTTGTTGGACACACTCTAGAAAAACCCTGGGTCTAAACCTCTCCAATGTTAAGAAGGTTGGTGTGCTCATGAGTGGGATTTCATTGGGAAATACTGCATCATAGGTATCATAGAAGCTTCCACTTCATTATGGATTTGGATAATTTCTCCTTGTTTAGTTGAATTCATTCCTTAGATTTAGTTATTTTTAAAGTTTGAGTTTCAATGGCTCTTCACATCTGCATGAGGGTTTTGTAATCCATGGCAGACCTAATTCATGTCCATGGCATCCTGCACACTATGGAATCATGAGGTACACCTTTCTAATTTTATATTTTCCTGCTATGGTGTGATAAAATATATTTTTGATGGGCGCAACAACAACATCTTTAGTAGGGATCCCATCGAAAGATCATGATAGCAGTGGATCTAAGTGAGGAGAATGACTTAACAATGAAATGGGATATGGTTAATTATTTGCACTTGGGTACTAACACGATCCTTCTCCATGTTAGGCCTATGAACATTCTGTACAGATCCGATTAGGATTCCATTGATTTATATGTCTAAGACAACACCAACGAGGAGTCCCATTAACAGCTTGAAGAAGATTTTGATGACTTCATGTTGAATAAGGCCTTCGACCTCTCCCATCCCCTAGTCAATGGCCACCTCACCTTCAAGACCCACATCATAAAATACCATGATATGAATGAGAGGCTCAACCTTGAGGTCGAGAGGCTCATCGTCAACACCATATTCATGGGAATTTAGGTATTTGGGGACTTTAGTTGAACCTACAAGGACCATATTGGTAGGTTAGTGATTATTGCATCCACCACTTCTTTTTCCCCTTTGGATTCATTATATATCCGAACGATAAAGACCGAGGAGGATCCAATCATCTTGAACAAGTTCCTCACAAAGATTCCATAGTAAAACCCATTGTAGAGATTGATTATGAACCATTTTCATAGGTGTGTTCAAATGGTGGCGAAGCTTACCAAAAGAAGGCTTGGGTTGCTTTTCTTTGACAACAAAACTAATAGGTTTTGAGACACAATATAATGCAAATTTTTTATGTTGTAAATGTTGTGCAAAGTGGAAATGTTTATATTTTATGGAGTTATGGTTTGTGTTCACATCTTGGTTGATTTTCCATAAACACTATGAGCCATGGGAACAATGACATTTTCCCATGATATAGGAATGGATGCAAGTTATCATGAAGGTTGATTAGCATAATAATAATAATATTTCAAAATCTATGTATATGTGAATAATTGCACATTAACAAAGTCATATATGTTAATTACCTCCTTTTATTTTTTTAGTCTTGTGTGGAAATATTATGTAATTGTTCAAGAGTCTACTTGGTTAAGGTGTGGTGTTGAAATATTATGTAATCATTCTATAGTCTACCTAGTTAACGTAAATATAGCTATATTTTTCACCTCCTCTAATTGTTTTTTGGTAAAAGACTATTACATTATAAGCCCTCATTGCCAAGTGCATAAACAATGTAATATTGAATTGGATACATCTTGTATCCAGAGTATTCTCCTAGAGAACTGGCAAGCACCGTGGTTGGGTACCTAGGAGTCTTGGTAGATGAAAATATGTCCATAGGATGGCCAATTTTTTAGTATTTGCATTTAGGTTGATGTTAGACCCTAAATATGTTCCTAGTCAATTTGTGTGGTACTAGTATTTGGCCCAAAGGTACAGTTGATTTCCAATAGGTATATTGTTTAGATCATGGTCTTACAAGTGAAGGGAGGAGCATCAACATTCGAATCTAAGAACACACAGTTCATTTTTTTTTTTATATTCGGAGATGACCATATTTGGCATCATCCACCAACATTTTGGGCTTCTTTGTAACACTAGCATGAGTGGTTATTTTTTCCATTTCATTATGGATTCCCACAAGAATATATGGTATATGTGACTCGGGGAATTTACATGTCTTCTTTTAGCAGTTACTAAGGGACTCAATGTATCCACGCCATATTTTTGTTGTAGTATATTTTACTTCGACAATGTCATCATTTGGATCACACACTTTGTTTAATGTTTTAGTAGCTTATTTCATTTGGTTTTGAGACTTCTTCTTATACTATATGGATTTTGGTTCCATTTTGTTGATCCATATCACAGAGACAAATTAGTTTCCATAAATTCAATTGTAAGCCTTTGCCTCACTGATTTCATCATACATCTACCATTTCCTTCCTTATCGCTCAAAAAGATCAGTCTTTGCATCATGCTAGTGCAAAATCTACTACAATAATAGTGTTTTCCTTTTCTCTTGAGGGAATTAGATGTCAATGCTTATTTGGTTGTGAGGAATGATTGGGATTCTAATCACTATGATTTCCATATGTATTGTCATCTCCAATTATTATGATTGAGAGATTATTATTATGGATCCATTTGTTGAATCTTATTTGATTTCCTAGCCTTAAGGGTTAGTTGAGATATTTATGGGCATATTTGAGATATTTTTTCAACTTATCCCTTTTATTGTGCTTAGATCCTAGTTTGTAAGATTTGGAGAGATTTTCTCTTCTTAGTAGGCTAAGGTAGTTTTCCTCTTGTACAACTATTTAAGCTTATCATTTTCTCAATAAAAATTAGTTTGAGTTTGTATAATTACTTGTGTATATGAACTTGGCTCATGAGTAGGATTTCCCACTTCGTTAAAAAATCCCACATCACTAGCTAACAATAAATGCATCCATTTCACCACTCTTTCCCATCCCATAGGCTCCTAGTTAATAT
>JZKD02S1529630.1:0-10518 GCA_000966675.3 Picea glauca
CTTACTAGAGAATCCAGAAAAATGAGATCTGTGTGTGATTATTGGTGTGAAATTTGTAAGCTATGGCTGCTCTCCCAAATTCTATTTGTAATTCCATAATGTCACTGCAAAACATACATTTATCAGATAGACTCTGGAATTGAATTTCATCCAAAGTCAAAGATTCCTATTCCACCACCCATCAAAATCCCTCGTCATTGAAATTATTAATAGATAATTCTTTTCCTGTTGCTGCTTAGCTCATCGTTGCGTATAATTCGTCGTTATTTGGAAACATATACTCCATATATGAACAGTGGTTGATTGTAATCAATAATGCAAAGGTCAATCATGAAAAATGTTTCTTTTCTGATTCCAAGGACTTTAGGTTTTGGCGCACCATTCATTAAATTATTTTATCTTTTCAATGCTATGGATGGACACGAGATCAAAGAACAGGAAACCAAACAGTATTATTATTGATCTGTCTGTGCAGACAAGCTACATAGTTGATAGAATATTAATGAGTGAGCAAAAGCTGCACTAGCTTTATCAAGTTGGGATTAACGGGCCCATTGATTATTCTTCCCATCATTACCCAATCTCATGCTTTTATCATCCCTTATCGTTGAAAAACCTAAATGCAATTGGCAAAATGTTCCCTCTACTTGTGCTGCTGGTTACGCTTGCAGCCTGCAGAAGGAACATTATCATTATCTGCAGACTCTGCATAAGGATTATGAAAGGAAACCATTATTGGTTTTTAGTTAGAACGGATAATCTCGCAGTAGGTTGTTGGGAATCAAGGAAAATTAATATAAAATGTACTTTAACATTGCAAGAACAAAACTAATCCAGTTTGAAATATGAGCAGCAAGTGTACACTTTAACAATTGCCTATCTAAAGCAAACGTATCAGGAAAGGGATCTGGTGTTGGCTTTAAGTTAGAAAGGATAATTTTAACTTAGGTTATTGGGATTATTTAAAATGGATTATCTTAGAGAACTTTTTAATTTTAATTTCAACCTTTATATGTATATATTAGTAGTATAAACTTTTTATTTTTTTAAGTTTTTTATTATTTTTTTGGTTTGATTTTGTCTAAAATAGAGTGAGGAATAGTTAGATCTGTATATTTGAATGGTTAAATTTGTATAATCCAAATATTTTAAGGTTTTTTCACCAAACTAAATTTATTTATACATTCAGCTATACAATTTAAACAACATAATATTTTTGTATTCAAAAATACAATTTAAACAACAGAAAATAGTGATTTTGTTTGTTACATGATCAGATTCCAACCAAAAAAATTTTAAAAAAAAGATAAAAGGTATGTGCACATTGATCCTATCGTCATTTCAATCGTTGCTTGACAAGGCTTGAACTCGCCAAAGATTAGAGGCCCCGAAGCAGTACTGGCAGTTATGAATGTTGACAGACAGATCTGAGTGAAGTTCGCAGTCCCGCCACCCGATGGTTAATCTATTTGTAACACATATTCATATACCTTAATATGCACCTGGTTTTCTCGGATCAAATAGTGGAAACGGAATTATCCGTCGTTAAATTCTATATTGTTTTCTCAGAAACTTGTGCAATACTGTTTCGATGAGAGGTGGCATGAAATTTCCAGGCAGCCTACACAAACTAGGCTGGGTATGGGAAAGGTATTGTACCCACCTGGCTCTGACGTTGATAATTTGTTTGCGTCATAAACTGATGAATAGTCCTTTGAAGTTTCATAGTTTTCATCGGATAATTATTGGAATTTTGACAATTTTGGAGGAGTCGGTAGGATCAAAGTTATTTCAATCCCTCTTTTCAGTTTTTAATTCAATGGAAATTTGGGCTGTTTTGAGAGATTGAAATCATAGGTCATAATTCCTCCATGCTAGCTTCTCTAAAACAGTCTAAAACCTTAGAAAAAAACCTAAAAGACTCAAAATTTTATTTTATTTTGTGAATGAGTTTCCATAACATTTTAAATAATCCTTGTAATAAGCCATTCTGAAATATCAGCAGCAAGTGTACACTTTAGCAATTTCCTCTCTAAAGCTAACTTAGGAGGAAAGGAAATTGGTGTGGAAAATGAAGATAAATTTAGCATTGCAATAATAACAGTCACTCTGAACTCTTAGCAGCAAGTCTAAACTTTAGCCATGGCCTATGTAAAACTAGGGTATCAGGAAAGGAATCTTTCGGTGGCTTTTAATTAGAAGATATATAATTTTAACTTAAGTTTTTGGGATTCCAGGAAAGAAGAAATATGAATATATGATGAAAATTTTATTAACACTATAAAACCACTTTGAAATCTCATCAGCGAGTCTATCAATTGCCTATCTAAAGCTAACGTGTGAACAAAGTAAACTGTTGTTAGCTCTTAGTTAGACGGATAATCTTAACTTAGGGAATGAAGGAAAATTATAGCTTTTAGTTAGATGGATAATCTTAACTTAGGGAATGAAGAAAAATTCATATGATGAAATTTAGGGTTGTAAGAATGACACTAAGCCAGTCTTAAATCTCAAGAGCAAGTCTGCATTGCCTCTCTAAAGCTAGCTAGCATTGGGAAAACAAACTGTTAGAAGACATACACTTCACAAGTCTCTTAAGATAGGATTCTCTCTTTGTCCTCAACGTTTGACATATGTATATGATATCTAAATGTCGATGGTTAAATATAAAAGCTCAAGAGATTTTCAATACCACCCATTCAGCCACCCACCATGACTTAGTGAAACAAACAAAGTAAAATAATTTATCGATAGCAGAAACAGAGGAAGAAGATATAATAACATGCAACCGCCATTTGACATATGGTCTTCCACGTATTTCATTCCAAATTCCAATGTTTAGGTGACATGCTTACCTCTCATGTGCCCTTTGCATTCGTTTGGCAAACTCTATCGCCCTTCGCATTCGTTTTGGCAATCGACAGCCATCATGCCATGTTGTTTTCCCATTGTCATGAATATACCCATTCAAAACAAGTAAGACCTACGACCCTGTAATATCCCAAATCCGCAGATCTAGATATTTACTCTCTACTAACCCTATCTGTGGAAGATCTGATACTCTTTGGGTGGCTGAATAGGTTATTTAGGTTTATGACTGAGTTTGATAACTTGAATTTAACATGTTTGGTGATTTTGCATGTGGTTTCACAACTTGTTTGAGATATATTGAATAGTCAAACAATTACAATAATGACATGCATGTACAAAACTTCACACATTGCATGCATGTAAAACCAACCAAACCAATTTTCATTTAGACCTTCAAATGACTAGATCTATACTGGAATACTAATAAAATCATGGAACAATAGTTAGAACTAACATGTGTCGCTAGATCATTGGCATGCAATCTCGATCTGTGACATGCATGGGTTTACTGTTGCATGCAACATTGGATCTGTTGTTGGAAGATGAATATGATGCATGCACGAGAAAGAATCCACTAAATCTGATGATCTCTATCCCAATGAAGTCGCCTTCTTCCCTAGAAGACTCTCCCTGAATGGATCTGCTTCTGCTGCTAAACTCCTTGATCTCTCTGTTACTGCCGGAAGTAATCTATCTAATTGTTGGGAATACCCTCACACTAGATAACACTGAAAGAGTCACCCAAGTAGATTCCATCGTCAGAATCTAATGGAACCTATCTCGAATGGAATGCCATGCCTCCCTCTCCAATGGGTCAAAAGGAATCTGGCTCGTTGTCCCTCTAGATGAGTAGATATGAGAATCTGTGATCTCTCCTCTGTCTGTCAAGTATGTTGCATCTCCACTGACTGAATGTGATGACCGAATGGCTAGAAGGCTTAGAAAAATATGTTGGATGACTCAAATGAAGTGCCTTCCCTTGATCTCAAATGGGTTTTGAGGGTTTAGGTTTACTAGGTCTCCTCACCAAGAGCGACCCACTATACCTTTGATGTCTCCTCCAGAACTCATGCTGGAATTTGGTTGTTGAAGTTGGATCTCTGATCT
This sequence comes from Picea glauca, assembly GCA_000966675.3. Lineage (NCBI taxonomy): Eukaryota > Viridiplantae > Streptophyta > Pinopsida > Pinales > Pinaceae > Picea > Picea glauca. The sequence goes on from JZKD02S1529630.1 coordinate 3,979, forward strand.
TCATGCTCAATCTGACTGTAGATATGTAATGAAAGAGATGGAAAACCTGTGTGGTCTCCCTGATTGTCTAGGGTGCATCTCTCAACACCGAATCCAATCCCTCATGATATTCCTTTTGGAATCCACAAGTATCCTCAAATTCTCTTGAATTTGGGTTTCTCCTGAGAGCTTTGGTTTCAATTCTCAAATCATCACTAATGAGCCATAGGTCACTTTTCCTCTCCTTATATCCATTGAAACCCTAATTCTTCATTGACTTTTCACTTAAGCATTTTTCCTACGTTTCTGATTTAATATTCACCTAAGCACTTAATTATGTTTTTCCACTTAGACACTTAATGTCACTTTCAAATTATAACATTTCCCTATTGAAATGAAATCAAATGAACATTTTCCCTTGTTTCTTCCTGGATATATTCTAAAGGGGATGTTTAGACTACTAATCCCTCCTCTTTGGATTCGTCACTCAGAAAGGGACATTACTATCCTCCCTTCTCGAGATTTCTTATCCTCAAGCAACATCAATCTAGGGTGCTGCAAAATATGATCACTCTCCCAAGTAGCATCCTCTACTGGAAGTCCCCTCCATCTGAACAAACACTCTTTGATGACTCGACTCCTCAATTTCCTCTCTGTGAACTCCAATATCTCCTCCAGAATAAAATCTAACTATCCCTCCGCATCCAAAGGCGGTAGCTCCTCACAAGTGATAATGAATTGTCCCACTACTTTCTTGAGGAAAGAAACATGGAAAATGTTGTGAATACAACTCCCCTATTGTCTTTCTAACTCATAGACCACTTCACCTACCATGTTTATTACCCTTTATGGTCCATAGAATCTGGGTTTAATCTTCTTTTCCCTGCTCTTCTTAAAAGAAAACTACTTGTATGGTTGTAGCCTGCTCAATACTAGATCCCCAACCCTAAATCTATTCTCTATCATGTGTGTGTCTGCATTCACCTTCTATCAATTCTGCACCACTTATAGATTCTCCTTTAATACCTTCATAATCTCTTGCCTTTCTCCTATCCAGTCTTTAGCCTTGGGAGCCTTGTAGTCTCCAAAAACCAAATCAATCAAAGTGGGAGCATCATATTCATATAATTCTCTAAATGGTGTCATACCTATGGACATGTGGAAGGTAGTGTTGTAACAATGCTCTCCAATATGTAACCACCTTACGCACACTTTCTTATATCCGCTCACATAGTTACTCAATTTGCCCTCTATTCACTTGTTGAATATCTTAGTTTGCCCAGTAGTCTAGGGGTGGTAAATGGTGCTGGGTATCAACTCTATACCAACCAATCTGAATAACTCTTGACAAAATGTGTTGATGAACCGATTGTCTCTATCACTGACTATACTCTATGGAAACCCATGAAGTATGAAGATCTCTCTGAAGAAAAAATATGTCACCTGTGTGTTGTAGTTTGTAGGAATCATGAAAAAGTGAGCAAATTTGGTCAATCTTTCGACCACTAGAAATATGAATTTCTTACCCTGAGCCTTAGGTAGGCCTGTAATAAATTCCATGGATATACTTTCCCATTTATGCCCTGGAATAGGGAGTGGTTGAAGCAACCCTGTTGGGAGTGTATGCTCTTACTTGTTCTGCTGACAAGTCACACATTCGTTGATATGTCTCATCATATCCTTCTTGAGGCCCTTCCAAGAGAATCTCTCCCTAACCTGCGTGTATGTCTTGAAGAAGCCCTGATGCCCTACTAAAGGTGAGTTGTGTACTGTCGCCAAGATCTTTTTTTTGAGACTAGATCTGGGCATAAGGTAGATTCGGTCTTTATAGAAGATGACCTTAGCTATGAATTTGTACTTGTCATCATGTACCTATCTGTCCAATAACTCACAAGCAAACTTATTCTTAGAACACTCTACTAACAAGTGTGATTTCAAATTTGTTGAGATCTCCATCTAGGAACAAGTCGCTAGTCTCCTGGACAGTGCATCCGCCAAAATGTTTTTCTTTTCCTTGGCATACTCTATGTCAAAATCAAATGCCTGGACCTTTTTCACCCACTTCTGATTTCTCTCACTGAGGTATTTTTTCTCAAGGAAATACTTCAAGCTATTATGGTAAGTCTTGACCTCAAATTTGATTCCCACCAAGTACTGCCAGAATTTGGTCAAAGCATACATTATTGCTATCATATCCTTGTCATAAATCAGATACAAGCTCTCTGGCTGGAAGCTTCCTACTCTCAAATACAATGGGATGTCCCCCCTGCATCAACACTGCTTCGATCCCCTCTACTCATGAATCAGACTCCAAAACAAATGGTAGTGTGAAATTAGGCAATGCTAGTATTGGGCATGTGCCCATGACTATCTTCATCTACTCAAATATCTTATGTGACTTGTCAGTCCATATGAAGGCTCCTCACTTGGTGAGGTCGGTGAGTGGTGCCCCCAACTATGAAAAACCCTTCATGAACCTCTTGTAGTAGTTGTACAACCTGAAGAAACTCCTTAGCTCTATCACATTCTTGGGTGTTGGCCAATCAAATATGGCCTGATCTTCTCCTGATGCACCTGCACCCCCTATGCGCTGATATTGTGACTGAGTTAAAGTAATTATGTCATGTCAAACTCACACTTTGACTCCTTGGCATACAATGACTATTCCTCCATAATATTGAGTACCTCATCCAAATGTTTCATATGCTCCTCCCATGTCTTCTTGTATATCAATATGAAATCGAAGAATACCAATATTGATTTCCTCAAGTGATCTCAAAATATATGGTTCATGAAAGTCTGGAATGTGGTTGATGCATTGGTTAGCCCAAATGGCATAACCAGGAACTCAAAATATCCATAATGGAATTTGAATGTCGTCTTCTCTATATCGTGCTCTCTAATGCTGATCTGATGGTAGCCAGAGCATAAATCAATCTTCAAGAAGAAAATTGCCCCATGCAGTTCATCCATCAACTCATCAATGCGTGGGATAGGATAGAGTTTTTTGATTGTATATTTTTTCAAAGAATGGTAATATATACAAATCCTCATATTACCATCCTTCTTCATGACCAATACTACTGAAGAAGCAAATGGACTACTACTGGGCCTAATGTGTTCCATCGCTAGAAAATCCTTAATTAGTCTTTCTATCCCATCCTTGAACCTCCTAGGATGATGATAGGGTGTTGTAATCATGGGTTTTTCACCCTCCTCCATCTCGATGGTGTTCTCAAACCCTCTTTTTAGGGGTCTCCCTAGAAGCATCAGACCAAAATCTTGCTCATGTTGACTCAAATAAGCCTTGATCTCTACCTGATACTGTTGGCAACAACCAAAATCCCTCCGCATGGTGATCACACACTCTACTGTGTATGTTACTCCCCCATGTCTGAAGATCCTCTCCATCCTATTTGATGACATTTTCCTAAGTGCCCTTTTCGACATACCCCTCATTGTCTCTGAATTCCATCTCAAGTGTTTGGTAATTGGTAGAAATATTACCCAAGGTGATCAACCATTGGACTCCCAACACCACATATGTGTCAGAAAGTTCAACCACATAGAATGTATTATTCACTGTGTAGTTTCCCAGATGTACCTCTAAGTATGGAACTTTATCCAAACACTCTACCATGTGACCATCAATTACTTCAACATCAAAACCCTCAAACTCCTCAGTTTGCAGTGCTCTCCTAGCTACCATTGCAATGTCAATGAAATTGTGGGTTTCCCTACTATCTATAAAGGCAATGGTGCGATGTCCCGTAATAGTCCTTCAGATACTAAGTGTGTTGACATACCTAGGTACTCCATAAAGGGTCTCTATGACTCCTCCCTTCACTAGTGCTCCTCCCTTAGCCTTCTCGCGAGGTTGTGGATCTACTAGTGGTTGTGCCTCTACCAGTTTCGGTGGTCTCTTTGGAGGCTCCTCCTCCTCATGCAATGGATCCTTCTCTAAGCTAGTGGACTCAATGTTTTGTGCCTAAATTCCATGTTCCTCCTCATCACTATCTATTGAAACCTCAATGTAGTGTATTTGTCCCTTGCCCATGCACCTATGGCTAGGGACCCATGGCTCTCTGCAGTTGAAGCATAATTTCTTCCTCATAAGCTCACGCCTCATATCATCATCCAACTTCTCCTTACCCTTCCACTCTCTCTAGAATGGTTTCCTATCGTGGTCCTTCTATGGCACAAATGGTTTGGAATTTTTTTTGGTTTTTGTCATAGAGTCTGCTATATGTCTAGTACATAGGATGACATCCTATAGTGTGTGAGGTTTCTATGCCTTCACCCATCCTCTCAAGGGTTCTTTGAGACACTCTATGAAAAGCATGATTAGTCTAGGCTCTAAAATGTATGCCACTATCATGTGTACTCTTTGAAACTATGTGATAAATGCATCAGGTGTACCAATTTGTCTCAACTGGTGTAAGTCCCTAAAGTGGATCTTTGGATCCCTCCTATCAAAATTGTCCATAAGTCTCTCCATGAAATCCATGTATGAGGTGATGTGACTGTGACCCAACAGTACCGACCCATGAGGCCACCACTCATGGGCCTCTCCCTCCAAATACAAAGTAACAAAACTGATGGATTCAACTTCTATCATCTCGTTGATCTTATAGTATGTTTCAAGTTTATGTACCCAAGCTCTAGCAACACATCTGGATGATCCATCGAAAGAGGGTATAGTGAGTTTCCCTAATTTTCGAATGAACTCCATGTTATGTCCTTGTTATTGTTGTTGTCCTCCCCTCTAAGTATCCATAGGATGGTTTGTGAGTCTAAGTCAACAATACTCAACTAAAGTCATGTCATTATGGAACTCTAGACCTAGGGATACATACGCTCTCCTATAACCAACTATATCCTTTGCCTATGTGGCTGCTCTCTATGCTATTGGTTGTTGTGCTGCTATTGGAAGTTCCCTTTGAAAGATAGGGAATATTTTCTTGGAAATCCTACGCGATGATGTGTAGGTGCGAGTAGGTGAATGGGGCATACTACCTCCCCTCAGTTCCCTTGTGTTTCATGGAGGAAATTTTCTCCTGGAATGTTCCCTATAGCTAACCTATCTAAAATTTATGCCAAATACTGAGTCATGGCCTATTGACTGATCATCAAATTGTTAAGAACCTACATGAAGGTTTCTTCTGGGTCCATGGGTGACTTACCACTACTTTTTGTCCTTTCACACCTGTCTCCCATCCTCCTCTCCACCTCAAGCTTTGCCTCAAGCTATGCCTCATGCTCTGCCCTTATTTATGCTTCCAGTTGTGCCGCTTCCTCTTCCTCTAAACTGTGAAGAAAGGGGGGATAATATGGTATTATTCCTCTCCTCTTTCTATGCCTGATGTAAGTGATGAATTCATCACCTATATGCTCACAACCCCCTGGTTTCTCTATTGAACACATGGAAACTTTAGTCACAAGCTAGCAGGACTAAATTTCTCATACCACTTGTAATATCCCAAATCCATGGATCTAGTTATTAAGTCTCTAATGACCCTGTCTATCACAGATATGATACTCTTTGGGTGGCTTAATGGTTTATTTAGGTTTCTAATTGCACTTGATAACTTAAATTTAATATGCATGGTGATTTTGCATGTGGTTTCAGGTGGAACAACTTGTTTAAGATATAATGAATAGTCAAGCAATTACATTAATGACATACATGTAGAAAACTTCACACACATACTACATGCATGTAAAAATAACCAAACCAATCTTAAGTTAGACCTTCAAATGACTAGATATATATTGGAATACCAATAAAAGCATGGAAAAATACATAGAACTAACATGTGTCGCTATATCATTGGCATGGAAGCCCAATCTATGGCATGCATGGATTTACTATTGCATGTAGCGCTAGATTTGTTTTCAGAAGATGAATCTTATGCATGCACGAGAAATACTCCTTCAAATATCATGAGATCTATCCCAATGAAGTCTCCTTATTCCCTAGAAGACTCACCCTAGATGGATTTGTTGTTGTTGCTAAGCTCCTTGATCTCTCTGTCACTGCAAAAAATAATATGTCTAACTGTTGGGAATGCCCTCATGCTGACTAACATTGAAAAATTATCCCAAGTAGATTCCACCATCAGAATATGATGGAACCTATCTTGAATGGAGGGCCTTGCTATAATTTCCCCGACCCTCATTCTCTACCGATTAACGCTACCTAATCAACTGTATATTTTCTTTTCTTCTCTAATACCATTTTGTGACATCCTTGACCTTAAACCAACAGGCCAGGCCATGCCACCAAATAAATTTAATGCTGTGATACCATATATATTTATATACATATCTATCTAATACAATTTAAACAGTTATAGCATTTTTTTCATACACCTATTCATGTGGAAAGAAGATTAAAACATACATGCAATATATACAGACAATTCTAATAACATTATAATTTTATTTCAAGATACACATCATATAGAGAACAAATATTTGGAACTTATTTTTTAATATATGACCACCAACTGTGTGCAAAACTTCCATGAACCTCCCAGCCTTAAACCACTCTACTCATCA